>JAULAV010004949.1:0-49373 GCA_030789695.1 Scilla litardierei | reverse complement strand
GAACACATTTGGTAATTTAGACAAGTTTGAGCCAAGATCCGATGAAGGAATCTTTGTTGGATATTCCACACGTAGCAAAGCCTACCGGATATACAACAAAACTTCTTCAACAATTGAGGAATCACTTCACGTATCATTTTATGAAGATTTTGATTTTCGTCATGTTGATGATGATAATGTAGATATTCTTTGTGATTCTCTTAATAATATTAAGATTAATGATTATATTGTTGAGACTAACACTTCTAACGAAGTTGTTGAAGTTGTTCCTAGTGATCCAGGTATACCCAAAGCTTACCTGACCATTCGCAATCATCCCCATAACCGAATTATTGGAGATATTGGTGTGGGTGTTCGAACGAGATCGAGAATTGAAGAATTCTCTCATTGCGCATTTGTATCTACCATTGACCCAAAGAACATCCAAGAAGCTTGCGAGGATAGCTATTGGATAGTGGCAATGGAAGAAGAACTAATGCAATTCGAGAGAGACGAAGTTTGGGAACTCGTACCTCTTCCAAGTGGTCACCAAGTCATTGGGACCAAATGGATCTTCAAGAACAAGACGGATGAAAACGAGGTAATCACATGGAACAAAGCAAGGTTAATAGCTCAAGGCTACCGGCAAGAGGAAGGTATTGATTTTGCAGAATCTTTTGCCCCCGTAGCTAGATTAGAAGCTATTAGGTTGCTTTTATCTTTTGCATCCTATAAGAATTTTAAATTATTTCAAATGGATGTTAAAAGTGCATTTTTAAATGGGTTTGTCAATGAAGAAGTTTATGTTTCTCAACCTCCCGATTTCATTCATGAAAAATTTCCAACCCATGTTTTCAAACTTAAGAAAGCATTGTATGGATTGAGACAAGCTCCTAGAGCTTGGTGTGATCGACTTAAGACCTTTCTTTTGAATTTAGGTTTTAAAATGGGAGAAGTTGATTCTACACTCTTCATTAAAGATTATGAAAATGCCATTCTTTTGATTCAAGTTTATGTAGACGATATTATTTTTGGTTCTACTAACTTTAATCGTTGTCAAGAATTTTCCAAGTCTATGAAGGATGAGTTTGAGATGAGCCACATGGGAGAGCTCACCTACTTCCTTGGATTGCAAATTCGACAAATGGAGAATGGCACATTCATACATCAGACAAAGTACACCGGGGAGCTTATTAAGCGATTCGGGATGGAATCGCTTTCGAGCAAAAGGACTCCCATGAGTACTACTACTCATCTACACAAGGATGAAAGCGGAAAAGATGTAGACGTTCGTCTATATCGAGGTATGATCGGTAGCTTACTTTACTTAACCGCTAGTAGGCCCGATATAATGTTTTCATTATGCCTTTGTGCTAGATATCAAGCAAGACCTAAGGAGTCACATTTGATTACGGTTAAACGAATATTTCGTTATCCCAATCAATCTCTAGATTATGGGTTACTTTACCCGAAGTCTAGCACATATGAGTTAATCTCATATAGTGATGCCGACTTTGCCGGATGCAAGTCCGACAGGAAAAGTACTAGTGGCACTTGCCATTTCTTAGGAAATTCCTTAGTTTCTTGATTTTCTAAGAAACAGAATTCGGTGTCATTATCCATGACTGAAGTGGAATATATTGCCGCGGGTCTTGCATGTGCACAAGTTCTTTGGATGAGACACACTCTTAGTGACTATGGTGTCAATTGTTATACTTGCCCTATCATGGTTGATAATCAAAGTGCTATTTGTCTTTCCAAGAATCTGGTACACCTCCCGTACCAAACACATAGACGTGAGACACCATTTTATCAATGATCATGTTGCTAAGAAGGACATCATCTTAGAGTACATTGAAACCCAAAAACAAATTGCTGATATCTTCACTAAACCTCTTAAAGAAGATTCATTTGTGAGGTTGCGTGGCGAATTGGGAATTATGGGTGAATCTGAAATCTAGAATCTCAATCTTTCATGTTTTAACTCCTTTTTGAGCTCATATCTTTGTGTTGCCTATCTTCATGTGCTTTATTATATTTATATTTTAAGAAAGGCAATTGTGATTTAACTGATTTCATGAGTTTTTGATATTGATGGTAGTGATTTGTGTTTCAATGGAGTTATTGTTTTTATACTGATTTTACGTTGCATTTGAAATTAGAGTATAGGTCCTAGGGTGAGTGTTCTTATTCTCTGAAATTCTATCTCTTATTCTCTGAAATTCTATCTCACTGTGCATTTTTGGACCAGGACAGACGACTGTCCTACCTTCGACAGTTGACTGCCCTACTCTATCTCCTCAGTCTGAGAATTGGTATCTTTCGCACAGGCGACTGATGACTATTTTACAGTCGACTGTTAGTTTAACAGGCGACTGCATTTTAGTCATCAGGCCACTGTTCTCTCTGTCGAATTTTTACAGTGTTCTCTGCTGTTTTGATGAACTGTATTAATTCTCGGCTGTTCACCTAGTGATGAAGTCCAACATCCCGCCGAGATATGGATCATCTGACCATCTGTCTCAGGAAATACTGAAGTGTATGTATGCTATTTTCTCTGGCATGCCTGTGAACTGGGCCGGTGTCCTCCTTGATAGGATGGACAGGGTTGAGTTTACGACCTCCTCGTCTCACATTCCTTACGGCGGTCTTCTGACTCGTGTCTTCCGTCATTTTGATGTTGATTTGACTCGTTACGAGCCCATGCCCTTTGGTCCTCTCCTTGACGCTTCTGCAAAGTCGAAATCTTCTTCGGCTCTGCAGACTGCCTCAAAGAAGAGGAAATCTACTTCAGCTCCCTCCTCATCCACTGTTCCTCCAGCTGACCTGCCTTCATCTTCTGCTCCACCATCTCGTGATATTCTTTTGGAGATGGTCTCTGGTATTTACAGATTGTTGTCCCTCTCTTTCCTCCATCAGGGAATACCCTTCCCTGAGGATCTGAGACAGTTTGTTCCCCGGCTTCATGTTCCTCCTCAGCCCACTGATGTCGTTGAGCCTCATGGTGTAGCTTCTACTCAGGATGTTGCTGCTGATGCTGCTGCTACTACTATGCTCCCTCTGACCTTCCTCCATAGGATACACCTGCTGTCACAGAGCCTGCTTCTTCTTCTGCAGCCCCTGGAGATGATCACTCTTAGATAGGTGTTTGAGTGGTGTTAGTTTGGTGATGTTTGATTTTTTGATGTCTGCTGGATGATGTTGTCAGTGACTTTATATATGTATGGTGTTGTACTTCGCTGTCGTCATGATGATATTTTTTTGTCTTGATCATGAAGTAACTTTTTGTGGTGGACATGTAGATGTCCACCCGATGATGTACTCATCTTTTATATATCTATATATGATGTTGTTGTTTATCTTATGTCACACTGATTCGGGTTGAATATTGCATATTTAACCCCTCATTTAGCCCTATTTTGTGCTCATATAATGCTTAATGGGACTCTAATACGTTCGTATTTGGTATATCATTATTTATTAGAGAAAACCATTGATTTGTGCACAAAGTATGAATTTTATTAAGTATTTCTGCCTTTTTATATTTTTCATGGCTTGGTCTCGATCTCACGATTCCAACAACTATTTATTTGTATTTTTCTGAGATCTGTGCTAATTACTGTGTATTTTTGAATACAGAATACTATTTTAATGAAGAAATACGAAGAAAATGGAGGAAATACGCCGTATATATGACGCATTTACATCAGCCCGCCTACATGGGGACACGTGGCATCAATCCACGCGGCCCCGTCCTGCATCCAACGGCCACGCTTCCATCGATGGCTCCCAGTCTTCGGTCGACGTGGCTAGCTCTTGGCCGTTCGATCTCCATCCAACGATCCAGTTCAACCCCAATTCGAAATCGCAACGGTGCAGGAGCGGATCTCATCGTCGATCGTTGATTTCAAATCTAACGATCCTCAGCGCTTGGGCGACGCGGCTTATTTTCAGCAGCATGATCAAGATCCAACGGCCGTCGTTCACTCCACATCAACGCGGATCGAAGTAATCAGCTGTGCCACGCAGCACAATCCCACGGTCGCCCGCCCCATCGAACGGCCAAAATCAAGCTGAGGCTGTTGAATTTGCGGAGCGATGTGGACTAATCCCGTGCGTGCGATGTAGATCGGACGGCCGAAGAAGCTCCAAATCGAGTTCGGTTTCGAACGAACGGATGCGGGCGTGGCGCAATCGAGATCCGTTAATCCGCCAAGCGTCAGCTCCCGGCTCAATCGCGCCCAGATCTAACGGCGAAGAGTTGAGTCGGCTTTTGGATGCGGTTTTGGGCGATAATGGAGCGGTTTTGGAACCCGTTAACAAACGTAAACCCGCAATGTTTCTATTTAAGCGTATTCTAGGGTTTTTGAGCGTATTCTGGCATATTGGAGGCTCTAGGAGCCGTATTTCGCCACCAAATTTGGAGGCCCTGGGGACAGAGGCTAGATCTACTATCTGAAGGAGATTTGGGGCTATTTGGAGAGGATTGGTGATATTTTTCCTATCTTTAGCCTTGTATTTCACGTATTTGGCTTAGAATTGAAGTATTTAGCACGTATTTTAATGTTTTTATGATGTATTTGTCTATGAATACTGATTATAATCTCTCCATGCGTGGTTAATCCTCATATGTGTTGGCGTTGACGTAGTTAGGGTGTCGTAATTATTGATTTCTATATCTTTTCGCCCTATTTGCATTGTATAATCACATATTTTGTCAATTTCTACATATATATCGTTTGGGTATGTTATATGGAGACATGTGCATGCTTGAATTGAATCTGATCTTTGCGGACTTATTCGTGATGCGTGTTTATTTTCTTTATGAAATTGACGTTATACGTGATTAACCCTTTGTCATATCTTTATGTGCTTGATCGCCATACTTTCCGACGTTCTCGTGCCCTGACCGAACGAAACGTTGAGTATAGAAAAGGTATTAATAATCATTGATTGCACACACCCTCACGAACTCATGCCCAACACATACTCTTCATACTCGTACCCCATACCGAAGTCACCGTAAATATCGTAGGATTTTCTGTTGTTATTCTAAACTCTTTATACTTGCTAGGTGGTTGGTTATTATCGTATTATTACTCTTTACAAACTGAAGTTCGTAGTTTTGCATGTCAGTTGTCCCGTGGATTCGATACCTGGACTCATCAGGATATTACTTGTTCGATCTCCTGCGCTTGGGAGTAGAGCTCACATTATTTGAGACGAGGCAAGTTTTTGGCGCCATTGCCGGGGATAACAATACTTGTGAAGCTACAATTTCAGTTTGTTGGAGAAACATTCGGTGAGATCCTTCCATCTTATAGTTTAGGATTTTTATTAGGGTTTTTCTTTTGTTTTCTCTTTATAAAAAAAATTTTCAAAAAAAATGGAGGATGTGGACTCAATGGAGGATATAGAGTATATAGAATACATGAATTTTTATCACACAAATTGTTTGTATGATGCAGAGTACGATATTGCACACAAACATATGAAGGAGAAGCTCAAGATCGTTGGATTTAATCAGACTGAGTGTGAAACTTTCTTTCAGGCCTGGAGGAGGTTCACAGACATAATATCAAGCTATCCGTAGCATGGGTTCACAAGAAAGAGCTTATGGATTCCTTCCTAGGTGGACTACGACCACAGCTGCTGGAATTCTTGGGAGTCATGACGCCGACAGAGGCGTGGAATTACATGGGGTCTTTACAAGAGAATGAAGAAATCATGAAAGAGACTTCAGAGTGCGATTCAACGGAGCCTTCAAGCCTTGATCAAGGGGAGAAAAGCGTAGACGTACCATTGTAATCCTTGAAAGAGGAAGTTTACTTGCTCATTCAGACACAGGAGGCTACATCCCATCAATTCCAAGAAAACTTCCTTGCTCGGAGTCGGCAGATTCAGAAATCCATTGAAAATCTTACTCTGATTGCCACTTGCTTAGAAGAAAGTAAATCTTTTGAAATTCAATTTCCAGAATCTAATACGAGTTTATCTTCTATTGCAGGTATATCGAGCGAGCCATGCCACGATGAAGTCATGAATGAAAACATTGACATGGCAGGAAGTGTGTGCAAAAGAGATGACGAGCTAGCAATTTTGGATGAACAGGAGGAGGAGACAGCTAAGGACACGGGTTTAAAGATTATCGCTATGGAGCCCGAACCATTCCCTCCCCCAGTTTTTTCCCAAAATCATTTACCCCTCTCTCCAATGACTGAGCATCATACCAAAAGTAGTGCATATCCTTCAGGGAGTAGTCGTCAACATGCTTTAATTTATTTCACCTATTTTGATGACTACATATGGAATATTTTTGTTGAAAGGAATTTTAAACTAATTTGGACTGACATAACTCATCTTTTGCAGGAAATTGGTAAACAGCTTATAGAGATGCTTGGAGTTGTGTTGCTGGGGTCCAATTTAGCTTTTGGGGGAAGAATAATCGCCGAGGAGCGCAAGGAGCAAATTGAACAACTTCCTCCACCATTAAAGATTCGGGATCCGCCATTTGACCACGGTGTGTTCTTTCCAGTAGTGTAGATTTTTATATGCTTTCTAGGATGCTTGCTTGAATAAACTCGTACCCCTTTCGACATTGAGGACAATGTCCATCTTTAGTTGGGGGGTGTGTATGAGACCTTAGGATTTTTTTTAAAATAAAACAGGGCGAAAGAAAAGAATTATCCACCAATCTCATCTTTTAAAACTCCTTCATATCCCATGAATGCGGATGATTATGCATTGATTGAGTTTTAAAAATCGTTTATGGCGTGAATTAATTTTTTTCCTTGATGGAATTACTCGTTAATATGATATTCATGAAAATTTTCAATTTCCATGATTAATATCTCGAAATAGTTTGAATTTATTTCATGCATGCTAATGTGATGAAAAAGCTTAAGTATACACGATTTATTAGAATAGTCTTCAAGTTGAAGAGGAATTTGGCCATTGTTACTAATGTTATGTTCATATTTATGGGTGTTGAGTTGCTTACAAAGAAAAAAAGATGAAAAGATGAAAAAAAAATAGCAAAAAATGAAATGAATAAGTGTGTCACTAAATAAATAACTTGGTTGGCTCGAGTAGTACAATCCGAGGAGTCCTTTTTGGCCTAATGCCCTATAATCGTCTGATTTGGGAGCCATTGACCGGAAGCTCACTCATTTGATGGAGCGATCCAAGTTATACATTTTTCCGCAAATGTTGCTTTATGCGCGTTACACGGAACTAATAAAAGAAAAGAAATAGTGAATAAATTAAGCAACCTCAATACCCACAATTTGAACGGTTACTTTTTGAGATGCCAATTCCTTGGAAATGAGAAAACTAGTACAAAACGACGTGTTATACTTTCGCTTGCGCAAAACGATGCTTGCATGTTATTTATTCAAATTAACTTAGAGAAAATATCATATGATTGAACTTGTGCATGTATTATGTATATTGATGGTATAAATCATGTTGGAAAGCGTATTGTTGAGCCAGACCATAAGCGATTGATAGAATTTATTGTTTTATTAATCATCCGTATTCATCGCTCTTTTTGCTATGGACTAGCAAATCGCTAGTTGGGGGGTATGATTTGGGTTGAATATTGCATATTTAACCCCTCATTTAGCCCTATTTTATGCTCATATAATGCTTAATGGGTCTCTAATACGTTCGTATTTCGTATATCATTATTTATTAGAGAAAACCATTGATTTGTGCACAAAGTATGAATTTTAGTGAGTATTTCTACCTTTTTATATTTTTCATGGCTTGGTCTCGATCTCACGATTCCAACGACTATTTATTTGTATTTTTCTGATATCTGTGCTAATTACTGTGTATTTTTGAATACATAATACTATTTTAATGAAGAAATACGAAGAAAATGGAGGAAATACGCTGTATATACGACGCATTTACATCAGCCCGCCTACATGGGGACACGTGGCATCAATCCACGCGGCCCCGCCCCGCATCCAACAGCCACGCTTCCATCGATGGCTCCCAGTCTTCGGTCGACGTGGCTAGCTCTTGGCCGTTCGATCTCCATCCAGCGATCCAGTTCAACCCCAATTCGAAATCGCAACGGTGCGGGAGCGGATCTCATCATCGATCGTTGATTTCAAATCTAACGATCCTCAGCGCTTGGGCGACGCGGCTTATTTTCAGCAGCACGATCAAGATCCAACGGCCGCCGTTCACTCCACATCAACGCGGATCGAAGTAATCAGTTGTGCCACGCGGCACAATCCCACGGTCGCCCGCCCCATCGAACGGCCAAAATCAAGCTGAGGCCGTTGAATTTGCGGAGCGATGTGGACTAATCCTGTGCGTACGATGTAGATCGGACGGCCGAAGAAGCTCCAATCGAGTTCGGTTTCGAACGAGCGGATGCGGGCGTGGCGCAATCGAGATCCGTTAATCCGCCAAGCGTCAGCTCCCGGCTCAATCGCGCCCAGATCAAACGACAAAGAGTTGAGGCGGCTTTTGGATGCGGTTTTGGGGGATAATGGAGCGGTTTTGGAACCCGTTAACAAACGTAAACCCGCAATGTTTCTATTTAAGCGTATTCTAGGGTTTTGAGCGTATTCTGGCATATTGGAGGCTCTAGGAGCCGTATTTCACCACCAAATTTGGAGGCCCTGGGGACAGAGGCTAGATCTACTATCTGAAGGAGATTTGGGGCTATTTGGAGAGGATTGGTGATATTTTTCCTATCTTTAGCCTTGTATTTCACGTATTTGGCTTAGAATTGAAGTATTTAGCACGTATTTTGATGTTTTTATGATGTATTTGTCTATGAATACTGATTATAATCTCTCCATGCGTGGTTAATCCTCATATATGTTGGTGTTGACGTAGTTTGGGTGTCGTAATTGTTGATTTCTATATCTTTTTACCCTATTTGCATTGTATAATCACATATTTTGTCAATTTCCACATATATATCATTTGGGTATGTTATATGGAGACGTGTGCATGCTTGAATCGAATCTGATCTTTGCGGACTTATTCGTGATGCGTGTTTATTTTCTTTATGAAATTGACGTTATACGTGATTAACCCTTTGGCATTTCTTTATATGCTTGATCGCCATACTTTCCGACGTTCTCGTGCCCTAACCGAACGAAACGTTGGGTTAAAGAAAAGGTATTGATAATCATTGATTGCACACACCATAACGAACTCATACCCAACACATACTCTTCATACTCGTACCCCATACCGAAGTCACCGTAAATATCATAGGATTTTCTGTTGTTATTCTAAACTCTTTATACTTGATAGGTGGTTGGTTATTATAGTATTATTATTCTTTACAAACTGAAGTTCGTAGTTTTGCAGGTCAGTTGTCCCGTGGATTCGATACCTGGACTCACCAGGATATTACTTGTTCGATCTCCTGGGCTTGGGAGTAGAGCTCACATTATTTGAGACGAGGCAAATTTTTGCTATACTGCTTATCTTATCTGTGTGATGTATGATATGTTGTCTCCATGTATGCTATACTCTCTCTGATGTGCTTTTGAGACAATATATGAATTTGGTATTCGTTTTATCATGCTATCTCTGGTATGATGCATTTGTGAAATCTCTTTTGAAACTATTTTTGTGTATATATCTAATGTTGATATTGGACTTCAATTCCATTACTCACATGTGTATATGATGTGATTTTATGAGTTTTTGATTTGATATATCTTTATACTCCTTGATTGTTGTTAGTTCGTATTTAGCACTATTATTGTTGTTGTTATTTGCTCCCACCTTTTTGGATAATGCCATAGGGAGAGAGAAATAAACATACAAGATTCATAATGGATGTGCTAAGTATGTTCTAACGCTTGAATCTAAGATTTATGTTGCCTTAGATTCAGGGGGAGTAAGATTACAATGAATCGGGATTGTAATTCCTAGATCTTTTGAATTTATATTCATGCGTTCCTTACTCATTTGCTTCAATTGATATAAAGATGCCCTAATATTTGTTGACTAACTTGATTGGCATCTATGTAGGGGGAGTAAGTTTTCATTGTGCATAATTATTTATCTTTTTGTTTATGTTTGTTTGTCATCATCAAAAAGGGGGAGAATGTTGAGTATTGGACTTCTCCCTACTTGGTGTTAATGATGAGCAAACATAAATACTTGTGACTAATCCCCTATTTTGCAGTTAATCCATTGCCTAAGCTTTTTATGAAGATCTACTTGCAATGGATGACTCTCAAACGTCATTGAAGGCAAATGACATGAATTGGGTGAGCGTAGATAATGATTGATGCTCCGTGAAGACTTCAAGCTCATACAATGGAAAGAAGAGATTATTCGTCGATGTAATTTTTCTTTTATCTCTTCTAGTACGTAGCTTAGAAGTATAACTTTGATGGAGCACTCACACACATCTACATTCAGTCATAGGACTCCATTAGATCAATTGTCCTTTGACTCCAATTCATTTCTCTATTTGTTGTGCAAGGATTGTTTATAACAGTCGACTGCTTAACAGTTTACAGTCGCCTGTCTCAAAAACAGTCGACTGTATTTTGTTCTACAGTCGCCTGTTATGCACAGACTTTTACAATATAGTTTTGGGCCTTCTCTGATTACTTCGCAAGGCTACTGATGAACGATTCACAGGTGCCTGTCCAAGTGACAATCGACTGTGTTTTGTAAATCAATCGCCTGTCTATCCTTGCCCAAACTTTGTTTGATCTGACTTTTACGGTTAGTCGACTAATGCTGTATATACAGTCGATTGTCTATTAGATCAGTCGACTGTCTATGCTGCAACAGTCGCCTGTCTGTAAGTCATTTCTTTGACTCAGCTCTCTGGAAATTTCTCATGCTTTTGACAGTCGTCTGTTTAAGGATTTACAGTCACATGTTCTGATTAACAGTCGACTGTGTTCCTTGCATCAGTCGACTGTCCTGTTATTTGTGAGATTTCCAGTATTTGTCTAACTTACCCATCTCTCGGCCAGTCGCCTGTCGAAGGAATTGCAGTGGCATATTGGTTTAACAGTCGACTGTATTTGCTTCATCAGTCGACTGACCACGTGGTAAGTTACCGTTATAAATTCTCACCTACCCTTGCTGACTGTGCAACAGTCGACTGTGGATTGTTCAACAGTCAACTGTCGCGAGTTCAGATTCTATCCGTTGAGATTTTCCTCACGGATTCCAATTGGGTTTTTGCCTAAACTGTTTTGTGGATTTGAGAAAGCTATAAATAGAGCTTCTACTGTTCCATTGGAAGGTTACTCATTCATTGCAAAATCTCTCAAGCTTTCATTTCCAAAGATCAAAGCTTTCAAATCCAAAGCCCTAAGTATTTCCAAATCTTGTTCTCTTTCTCTCTAACCTAGAACCAAAGAGTGATCATCTAGGCATTTGGTGCAGTCAAGAGAAAGGGCTTCTCCTCTCTTCCAAGAGAGTTCTTCAACACACATCACACTCCTCCTTCAAGTTCTACTTCAAGGCATAGGTGATTGTAAGTGTTGTTTTCATTATTTCATAACATTCGTTATTTGAGTTTTGCTCTCGGTTGTGAGAGTGGTTTGCTCGCTCCCAAGTTGTGGGAGTCAAGGACATAGATTGTATTCGATTGTACTTGTAGGATTGCTACAAGTGGGCTTTAAGGAAACCTCAAGTTAGGGTTCTAACTTGAGTATTCGGTGGTATCCGGGTGGTAGGGACGTAGGATTATCGGGAACAAGTCGGGAGTTGACTTGGGTAATCCGAACCCTTGAAACATCTCTGCGTTTGCGTGTGTTCCTTTTTGGGTTGTTTTTCTATTCCGCACTATTTGTTGGATTGCATTTTATTTGGCGTAAATTCCTTTTAAATTTGCATAGATACTATTCAAACCCCCTTTTAGTGTTTTCCCCATAGACAGGGTCCTTACATTTTTAAATGTAGTTAAAATGGTTTTTATTCAACTATATCCTCCCACTATTTCTACGATCATCTTTAGCCATATAAATGAACGAATATAGTTATTTAATGGGAGAGCGACCCAACACCCTGAGCTTCACAACCTTGAGGAGAATCAACAACCTGATTGACTCTGCAGTTGGTTGATAACCTCATTATCAATCACATCACATGGGACTCCCTGGTTTTTACCCCTAGTCGCTTATGATCTTGAGGAGACTCAACAAACCATAATGACTAGTCTAGTCAAACCCTTGTTTTCATGCCTAATATTAACTTGCACCGATACTCGAGTAGACCAGACGCAGCGGTTTGAATTAATACCAGATTACATCTCATGTATGATGGAGTCGATTTCCAAAATAGACCATGTCATAACTTGAGGAGACTCAAAAACCATGACAGGCATCTTTTAGTCCCCTAATCCAAAAACAAGGAGTGCTACGGCTAACCTTGAAGAATATTTTTAACGTAATTGACTAAATTTAATCGACGGTGTCACATAATCATAATTTGCATCCTTGCAGTCCAGCGGAAAATGGCCAGGGATTTGACTAGGCCAGTATCACTATCCCCAGTCAAGCTAGGGTGATCCACAACACTAGTCGAAAAAACACTAGACCGGATCATGGTCCATTGAAGGAAACTAATTATTCATATGTGTACCATCGACTAGAATTGGCTTCATTAAAACTAGTTAATCCTATCAACTAGTTGAATCCTAAAATTCGAAATTATTAGGATTGGCTAATAACTTTTATTAATGTCCTTATCAACTATAAGGAATGAATTTTTAGGGTGCTATCATAATCATGTATTATGTATTTAAACAAGTTTAAATCATAGCATCTCCAAAAATTTATCATAAACTTTTCTGAAAGGTTTTAATGGCTATCCCAATAGTTTTTCTTGAATTTTCACATAATCAAAAAATAACTAATATAACCATTAAATAATACTTAAAATTTTATCATATAAAATTTTAACACTAGCAATTTAAAATTGTCTCATAATTAAGTTACAACAATTAATTATTATCATATATTTCAAAACCAGTTTTCAAAAATAATAACATTGCATGGAAAACGACAATTTAATAGTTTAAATAAAATCTCAATCTGATAGAGAAACATGTTGTATCATATACATTTTATAACTTACAAATCATAGAACTTGTAGACCTTGCTCTGATACCACTGAAGGGTATCGCTCTAATATCATTGCAACGCTGTTAAGGCCCATCGTCCATGGCAGCTGTTACGACCTAAAGGTCGTGGAAGTCCGGCTCCTCCCTAGAACCACTAATATACCTCACTGGCTCGCCCCTTTCAAACGGACAGCCGGCCTGACTCCGGGGCACCCTCCAGCCCACGCTCAACCGCTCTCGCTCGGTCCGCCGGGAGCAGCGCGCCCGGGGTACGCCCGGGCAGCGTAGCCTCAGATGTTGACAGAGGCACATCCATTCCCCCTCCCTACCGGCGATCCATGATCCCTACCCGAAAACGTGCGCGACCGGGCCGAACACCCCGCGATCAGGTCGGCCCGGCGGCCCCACACGAACCCAGCCGCAGGGAAACGCACCGCCAAATCCTTTACTCATCACACACGACAAACAACCTAGTATAAGGACACAACTGACATTAACACCGCCCGACTATCTGACAAAGCACTCCCTGGCCGCTGCGCCCCCTGACACGTAATGCTTTCGGCCCTGACACACTGACACCCTGACAAAAGCACCCCTGACCGTTGCGCCGTCTGAAAAAAGCGTGGCAGACACTCCTGTTCCTGAAATCCTCGTCCGAAGCTTCCGCTGACAGCCGGGCCAGCTCAGCATGTCGAGTCAGCACGCCAGGTCAGCCCCACCTAACCGCCTCCAATCAGGTATAAATACACCCTCACTTCTTACGGTGAGGAGGTTGGCAAATTCACTCTCAATCCCATTATCCACACACGAGAACAAAGGTCGACCATATCTTTGTTCTCCCACACATAGCTCGTCACGTACGGTCGGCTCATCCACAGTCCGACCTGCGTGCCTAGCCCCCGCTTTAAGTCCAGTTACTGACTTAGGCATCGGAGAGGCTAAGGGTTGGACCTCAACCTGGCCTTTCTGACGAGTTGCTTATTGTGCAGGGTAGCTCACCCCTTGGCCGAGATTCGCCTTCGGCTCCTGCAGTCCGATCTTCCTCAACCGCATCCGGTGGAATTCGACTCCGTGGTCTGTTCCAGCGGTAAGTTTATCATCATCACCCCTCTAATCACTTGTCAAATAACCTACCTAAATCCTCTTATCAACATAACCACTGTGCCCTTGGTTGCCCCTAATACAAATTCATTGTACGCGAGTTCCACCCCGCAACAATTGGCGCCGTCTGTGGGAACCGAAGGGTCACACCCATATTAGACCCCATACCGATCGCCCGGAACCCTGACCACGGCAAGGATCCCATGGGTCAAGAGCCTCCCTCTCTACCAATCACTCTGGTGACTGACCCCCCTCTGGGGGTAGAGGCTGAGACAGTCTGGGCCTCGGCCCGTGCGATCCAGAAAAGCTTCGAGGCCTTCACTAAGGCGATGGGGGGCTGCACAGCGACAGGAACGGAGGCACCTCCCGGCCCCTTGGAGCCCTCGAACGTGAGACAGAATCTTCACCCTCGGTTCGAGGAGGAGGGGGGAGACCAAGGGCTCACCAAGGAGATTGCGGTCCAGCGGAAGCTCTTGGAGGAGGAAATGGAGGTCGCGCAGTTGCAGAGGCGCCTGGAGGAGGCGGTCGCCGAACAGAGGCATTTGGACGAAGCGGCCGAGACTGCCCGGCAGGCCTACCTGGACGAAGAGACCGCCCGACACCAGCTCCGCTTCATCATCGCAGAACGCAAAAGGCTCCGGAGGGAGGACGAAAACAACCGGGAGATCCCGGAGGTGTCAGCGACGGGTCGGTGGCACCTTGACGGGCGCGGCCCACCGTTGGCCAAATCTCCACCATGGGGGGAGTCTGCCTCGTCAGCGCCACTCCCCCGATCGTCTGAACGAGGAAGCCGTTTGTCGACAACTCTGCTTCCTCACCGCCGAGCGCGAGAGGCTCCTGAGAGAGAATCAGGAGTGGAGGGAGATCCGGGAGGAGATGGCCGGAGGGCGGTGGTACTGGGAATACCGTAGCCCGCCACCCGTTGAATCCTCTACCCGTGGAAGGAGTCTCCCCAGGCGACTGCTTCGCTATTCCCTGGGGCGAGAAGACCGTCGGCAGCCAAGGCGCGACCGGAGCCAGACCCCGGAATGGCGAAGAGGGCATGCGCCCGAGCACTCTGCCTACCCGGAGGAGGCCACGCCATTGGCGCAGTAGATCACGTCCGCCCCGCAGACCGTGAGGTTCAAACCCCCCCACCTGGCCACCTACAACGGAAAAGGCGACCCTCTCACGCACGTGCAACAGTACTGGGGGGCAATGGAGGTGCAGGATGTGGATGAAGCGTTCCTATACCGGCTCTTCTCGCAAATTCTGAGGGACACAACATTGGATTGGTACTTCGGCCTACCCGCGAGATCCATTGGGAGCTTCGGTGAACTGTCCCACAAGTTCTGCCAGGAGTTCCGGGCTGGGCGGACGAAGAAGAAGCCCCTGGACTATCTCAGCATGATAGTCCAGGGGGAAGGAGAGACTACAGGGAAATACCTGCGCCGCTTTCAAGATGAGAGGCGGGCGGTGGTGACCTGTGGTGACGAGGTGCTCATGCTGGCTTTCAAGACGGGGCTGCGGACTTGGAGCCTCCATAAATCCCTTCTCCGAGATCCGCCGGCCGACTACGAAGCACTGGTCGCTATGGCAGAGAGGCATGCATTGGCCGAGGAGACTCTCGGCACGAAGAAATTTTCCCCCCGGCGAAGCCCCTCCAGGGCGAGCTTCGATCGTACCCACAGCCAAGGCAAGAGGACGGGCATCGGGGGCGCGACCAGCTGACCCAACCAAGGCGCGACCTGACGGGGCATCGCCTGCAAGATCGCCCTAGCCCGGCCCGAGCTTTCGCCCCAGCCCAAGAGCCCGCCCGGGCCAACCCGAGGCTGGAGGGACCCTGCGGTCCCACTACACATAGCTCAACACCCCCCTGTTAGAAGTGTTGGCCGTGGCGACAAGGGTCGGACTACTACCGGAGCCTCCCTGGGAGATGAGGTCGGACCCGGCAAAGCGGGATCTCCGGAAATACTGCTGGTATCACCGTGACCACGGCCACGACACCGACCATTGCTACACTCTTAGGAGGGAGATCGAGCGGCTGATCCAGGCGGGCCACTTGGGAGGCTTCGTGGGAAACAGGCAAGCAATCCAAGGAGAAGGAGCCCTGTGAGAGGCACGAAGGCTGGAGCCACCAGCGAACCACGGTCAGGAGGAGCCACGTCCCCCTAGGGTGATCATGCGCATAGATGTGATAAGCGAGGGGCCGCCCGTGGATGGGGCGTCGCCCACGAGCGCAGAGGAAGGTGTCCGGCAGGTAATGGTGGCGGGAGCCAACAGCAAGTCGAAGCAAAGAAGAATAAATCGACCCCCCATCACCTTCATCGAGGAAGATCTGGGAGAAGTTGAGTATCCACATGATAACGCCCTCGTCGTCGAGGCTCAGATCGGAGTGGTCACCGTCGGCCGGCTCCTGATCGACACCGGAAGTTCCTGCGACATCTTATTTTTGTCTACGATCGAGAAGATGGGATGGGGGCGGGCGGACCTAAGACCTCGCACGGGGCCCATCGTCAGCTTCACCGGCCATACGATCCCCATGGTGGGGGTGACCACCCGGCCGATGACTCTGGGGGAGGAACCGAGGGTCGTCACCCGGGGGACGCAATTCGTCGTCATCGACATCGCATCGGCATACAACGGAATCATCAGGCGCCCATACATGACGGCCGTAGAGGTGCTCCTCAGCCTGCTACACCAGATGGTGAAATTCCGGACCCCGCGAGGGGTAGGGTTGGTGCGGGGAAACCAGGTGATGCCCGGAAGCCGCAACAAGGGGTCAATCGGGCACCAAGGCCCAAGGCGGGCCTTGTCGGTCCTCATTCCTGACGAGAGGGAGGACTTCTGTGACCAACGGTCGACCCCTGCCGAGGAGGTCGAAGAGGTACCCGTGGCCGCGGAGGAAGGCAAAACCGTCTCCATCGGGACGAAGCTCTCGGCTGCTCTGAGGGTGGCCCTCGTCAGCCTGCTCCGGGAAAACATGGACATATTTGCCTGGTCACCCGCGGACATGCCGGGGGTCGACCCGACGGTGATCTCCCATAGGTTGAATGCGGACCCAGGAGCCCGACCAGTCCGGCAGAAGAAGAGGAGCGCCGGGGGCGAAAAGAAGAGGGCAACCGAGGAGGAGGTAGAGCGGCTTCTCAAGGCCAAGTTTATCAGGCCAGTGGACTACTCGGTCTGGCTCGCTAACGTCGTCTTGGTGAAGAAGCCTAGTGAAAAATGGCGCATGTGCGTCGACTTCACCGACCTTAACAAGGTGTGTCCAAATGACAGCTTCCCCCTCCCGCAGATCAACCATTTGGTAGACCAGGCGTTTGGCTACGAGTTGTTAAGCTTTATGGACGCCTTCTCGGGCTACAACCAGATACCAATGGTGGAGGAGGACGAAGAAAAAACGTCCTTCGTCACCGATAGGGGCACCTTCTGTTACACTAAGATGCCCTTCGGACTGAAGAACGCCGGGGGTGACCTATCAGCAGATGGTAGACCGGATATTCAGCCCACAAGTCGGACGGAACTTGGAGTTCTACATCGATGACATGCTGGTAAAGAGTAGGAGAGCCCCAGACCACCTCGCCGACTTACAGGAGACGTTCCAAAGGGTTCGCCAATACGGCTTAAAACTGAACCCCGCGAAGTGCATTTTCGGCGTGCAGTCGGGGAAATTCCTAGGCTTCATGATAACGAAGCGGGGGATTGAGGCGAACCCCGATAAGGTGATGGCCCTCGTCAATATGGCAAAACCACAGACGATTCGAGATTTGCAACGCCTGAATGGCCGGATCGTCGCTCTGGGGCAGTTCCTGTCAAAATCCGCAGAGAGATCGCTCCCCTTCTTCAGGGTCTTGCGTACTGCCTTCGGCGAAGCAAAGGACAAAAGGAAGGTGATCCTATGGGACGACGACTGCGCTCAAGCATTCGTGGAGCTGAGGGCCTACCTACAAAGCCCGCCGCTCCTCGCACGGCCGAAAGAAGGGGAACCGCTAAGGTTGTACTTGGCGACCAATGAAGAGGCCGTTAGCTCCATCCTAATCAAGGAGGAAGGGGGCGTACAGCGCCCTGTATATTACTCCAGTCGAATTCTCCGGGAGGTGGAGACTCGCTACAGTCCCATCGAGAGGGCCGCATACTGCCTGATCGCAACGGCTAGGAAGCTCCGACCATACTTCCAGGCCCATCCCATCGCCGTCCACACCGACATGCCCCTCGAGAAGAACCTGAAGAGATTGGAGCAGTCGGGAAGGATGCTCAACTGGAGCGTCGAGCTCAGCGAGTTCGACATAACATACAAGGCTCGGACGGCGATTAAGGGCCAGGTGTTGGCGGACTTCGTGGTAGAGTGCACCACTAGGGATGCCCCGGGGGACCAACCAAAGCCACCATCGGTGATTGCGTCCCCGCAAGTGATGGGGGTGGCGGAACCCTCAGAGCCCTCCCAGGGGGACATGGACGAATTACGGACCATCCAAGTCGATGGCTTAGCGACGGGATCCGGGACGGGAGCGGGTATTGTCATTCAAACCCCCGACGGATGCTCGTTGGAGTACGCCCTACGCTTTAACTTCCCGACGACCAACAATGTCACGGAGTATGAGGCCGCGGTCAACGGGATGAAGCTCAGTAGGGCGGTGGGGGCAACGAACGTATTACTCCTCAGCGACTCACGGCTCGTCGTCCAACAGATCCAAGGGAGCTTCGAGGCCCGAGAGGAAACAATGAAGCGCTACCTTAAGCACATCCAAACCGAGCTCTGCAAGTTCAAGAGAGCAGAGGTCCGGCACCTGCCCCGTTCCAACAACCTCCGGGCGGACGCCCTGTCCAAGCTAGCCTCTTCCTCTGCGGCCGAGATCGGGAAGGCCATCTACGTCGAAAGCATACTGACCCCCGCTATTGACGAAGAAGAACTAATGTGTGTCGGCTCGGTGACGACGTGGATGACCCCCATTGTGAAGTACCTAGAGACGGGGGCCCTACCCGAGGAGCAGATGCTAGCTAAGAAGGTGGAGAGGCGGGCCCTATCATTCGTACTCCTCGACGGAGTATTATACCGCCGCCACCGTGCCTACTTCGACGTCCTGCCGTATCTAAAGTGCCTGGGGCCGGAACAGGCGGAGCAAGTCATCCGTGAAGTGCACGACTTCTGTGAAAACCACCACGGTGGTCGTACCATCACCCATAAAATAATGCGTCAGGGGTATTACTGACCGACAATGATCCAGGACGCGGCTCAGTATGTCAAAAGGTGTGATGCGTGCCAGAAGTTCGGCCAACATACGGCAGCACCTCCGGCTAACTTGGTGCCCATCGTGAGCCCGATCCCATTCGCCAAATGGGGACTCGACATCCTTGGGCCTTTCCCAAAAGCCTCCGGAGGAAGAAAATATATGGTCGTTGCCGTGGATTATTTCACGAAGTGGGTGGAGGTCGAGCCGCTGGCACGTATCACGTGGACGGACATGAAGGGTTTTATCTGGCAGTCCGTTATATGTCTCTTCGGAATACCCCGCTCTATAGTCACGGATAACAGAAGACAGTTCAATTGTGAAGGCTTCCATGACTTCTGTTCGGGCTGGGGGATCAAGCTCCATTTTATGTCAGTTGCCCACCCACAATGCAACGGAATGGCGGAGGCCGCGAACAAATGCATCTTGAATCCTATGATGAAGAAGGTAGACGCCGCCCTCGGGGCATGGGTCGACGAGCTGCCGGGAATCCTCTGGTCTTACCGCACCACCCACAAGGCCTAGACCGGAGAAAGCCCATTCCTGTTGGCATACGGATCGGAGGCGGTCGTTCCCGTGGAAATCGGAGAAGAGAAGCTCCGGCTAAGACTCTTCGACGAGGATATCAATGGAGAGGGGCTCGGCCTCAGTCTCGAATTGGTGGACGAGATAAGGGACCGAGCCCTGACGAACCTCGTCAGGCACAGCCAGAGGATGGCACGACATTACGACTCCCGGGTGAAGAAGCAGACCTTCAGAATCGGCGACCTGGTCCTCAGAGACGCCACCTTCAGACCCGAGACTGCCTGCTGAGGGAAGCTGGCCGCCAAATAGGAGGGGCCCTACAAGGTCATCGATATCATTGGACCGGCCACGTACATCTTGGCAACCCCGGATGGAAGCGAGCTAGCCCACCCTTGGAATGCGAAGCACCTGCTAAAGTTTTACCAATGATTGTGAGTTTTTCACATGAGAAAAAAATCTACATTTACGCACTTTCCCAAACTTCGTTGTCTCCACATGAGTGTTTCAGTCTGAACCCTCAAGACCTCTGGGGCAGGGCCAACCCTTGCCACCCAAACCAGAGAAGGGCACGGGCCGAGCTATGTGCTCGCTCCCCCCATCATGATCTCTGGGGCAGGGCCAACCCTCGCCACCCAAACCAGAGAAGGGCACGGGCCGAGCTACGCTCTCGCTCCCCCCCCCCTCAAGACCTCTGGGGTAGGGCCAACCCTCGCCACCCAAACCATAGAAAGGCACGGTCCGAGCTACGCACTCACTCCCCCCCCCTCAAGACCTCTGGGGTAGGGCCAACCCTCGCCACCCAAAACAGAGAAGGGCACGGGCCGAGCTACGCGCTCGCTCCCCCCCCCCCCCCCCTCAAGACCTATGGGGCAGGGCCAACCCTCGCCACCCAAACCAGAAAAGGGCACGGGCCGAGCTACGCGCTCGCTCCCCCCCCCCCCCCCCCCCCCGCCCCTCAAGACCTCTGGGGCAGGGCCAACCCTCGCCACCCAAACCAGAGAAGGGCACGGGCCGAGCTACGCGCTCGCTCCCCCCTCAAGACCTCTGGGACAGGGCCAACCCTCGCCACCCAAACCAGAGAAGGGCACAGACCGAGCTACGCACTCGCTCCCCCCTCAAGACCTCTGGGGCAGGGCCAACCCTCGCCACCCAAACCAGAGAAGGGAACGGGCCGAGCTACGTGATCGCTCCTCCCCTCAAGACCTCTGGGGCAGGGCCAACCCTCGCCACCGAAACCAGAGAAGGGCACAGGCAGAGCTACGAGCTCGCTCCCCCCTCAAGACCTCTGGGGCTGGGCCAACCCTCGCCACCCAAACCAGAGAAGGGCACGGGCCAGGCTCCACCCAAACCAGAGAAGGGCACGGGCCGAGCTACGCGCTCACTCCCCCCCTCAAGACCTCTGGGGCAGGGCCAACCCTCGCCACCCAAACCAGAGAAGGGCACGGGCCGAGCTACGTGCTCGCTCCCCCCCTCAAGACCTCTGGGGCAGGGCCAACCCTCGCCACCCAAACCAGAGAAGGGAACGGGCCGAGCTACGCGCTCGCTCCCCCCCCCCCCCCCTCAAGACCTCAGGGGCAGGGCCAACCCTCGCCACCCAAACTAGAGAAGGGCACGGGCCAAGCTACGCGCTCGCTCCCCCCTTCAAGACCTCTGGGGCAGGGCCAACCCTCGCCACCCAAACCAGAGAAGGGCACAGGCCGCGCTACGCGCTCACTCCCCCCCTCAAGACCTCTGGGGCAGGGCCAACCCTCGCCACCCAAACCAGAGAAGGGCACGGGCTGGGCTACATGCTCGCTCCCCCCCCCCTCAAGACCTCTGGGGCAGGGCCAACCCTCGCCACCCAAACCAGAGAAGGGCACGGGCTGAGCTACACACTCGCTCCCCCCTCAAGACCTCTGGGGCAGGGCCAACCCTCGCCACCCAAACCAGAGAAGGGCACGGGCCGGGCTACGTGCTCGCTCCCCCCCCCCAAGACCTCTGGGGCAGGGACAACCCTTGCCACCCAAACCAGAGAAGGGCACGGGCCGAGCTACGTGCTCGCTCCCCCCCTCAAGACCTCTGGGGCAGGGCCACCCCTCGCCACCCAAACCAGAGAAGGGCACGGGCCGAGCTACGCACTCGCTCCCCTCCTCAAGACCTCTGGGGCAGGGCCACCCCTCGCCACCCAAACCAGAGAAGGGCACGGGCCGAGCTACGCGCTCGCTCCCCCCCTCAAGACCTCTGGGGCAGGGCCACCCCTCAAGCCCTCTGGGGCATGGGCCTAGCCACGTAGCCACATCCCCGCCCCGGTAGACCCATGATCCTTGAAAACTCGAACCTAGGGAAGAGGACAATGGCACGTAAACCGGAGCAGACCGGGCGCCAGGTCCCGATAAGGCAGCCTCCCGATACGACTCGACCAAACGAAAGGACCCTCGGGAAATGTGCCATCAATAATGATACGCCCCAAATGAAACTAGGGTTGACGATTCGCCACAATCACCACCAGACAAAAGCGGTTTCCAAAGGGCATGATTCTGAGGAACCCATTAATAATGCCAGCTCATCGCAGTAATTAGGGGAGAAACCGTCAACAAAATCCCCCTATAAAGGCGCCACTCACCCTCCCGAAAGAGAGAGAGAGAGAGAGAGAGACAAAGATTTGGAAAATATGAGAAATCGGTACTGGCACCCTCCACCAACTAGGAAAAGGGCCGAGACGCCTCGCCCAAATAAAAGGGAGGCCACCTGCCACCAATGGATCCCGCCTTCCTGATCGGCGGTCGCTCCCATGCCACAACCTCCGATAGGCTATTCCTCTTACAAACGGATCACTGATAGGCTATTCCCCTTACACAAGGGGAACCCCACCTTCCACCCCTCCGTCTGCTCTAAACCAGATGAGACGGGGGAAGGTAGGCATCCGTTCCCCGCCGATCCCCGCCGACGGGAAAGGCAAAAGCCCCTTCATGCTTGCAGGTCTACCCTGACGTCCTTCCTAACGACCCACCTGCTCGCCGTCGACCTTCTCCTTGAACCCAAACCGCGAGGCGTGGAGGGAGATGACAAAGCAATGGAAGAGAGGGAGGGCTGCTCGGTGGACAGGAGTTCGCTCACCCGGACAAAGGTCACAGCGAGACAACTTCCCTGGTGAATCCACCCAGCTGAAGAGACCTTGCAACCCTTCAGCACGGAGGACGCTCTCCGGGACGCCACGAGCAACTGAAAATAAAGAGGCCCATCCCGTAGATGGTAATCCTCCCATCCTGATGTAGTTTACAGCAGGAGGGAACAGCTCCACAGCCCGCTTTCGGACCGGATCGTACTCACCCAACTTGAAACGATCTAAGTCCTCATGTACGAACCAAAGTGGAATTCCTGTAAATTTAAATGAAAAATATTATCCCAATCGAACTTACAATAACTATCCGAGAATGCTCTAGCTTGAAATGATCCCCCTACCAATTGTCGGGCGAGCTCACGAGACTGGAACACCCCTCACGGTGGGAAAAGGAGGGGCCGAACGCCGCACTCCTCCCCCTGGAATAACTCGGGACACCCCCAAACATAAGATGGCGCGATCACCAGGAAGTACATACATGCAGTTCGAACCCTCCGATACTAGGAAGGACCGACGTTTCAAAACGAGACCCCTCTCGAACTAAACTCGCCGATACCTTTCAACAAAGGGGAGGGGGTGAGCTAAAACCTGTTTTGTTGGGCCACTTCCGCCCGAAGCAAATTCCCCTCGAGGCGGAAACCAAGGGGTAACCGCACTATCGATAGCCCCTACCCATGCAACGGAGCCTGATGCGCTCCGAATCCCCCCTCCTTGCCATCATAATGGCCGCGCCAAGCCCAAAATAGCTTCACACCCAGGTCCAAGAAGAACCCCGCCATCTTCACGGCGGCCAGAGTCGTTGGGCTTCGCCTACGCGGGGCGAACTGCTGCAACAATCCCCCAACCTGACAAGATATAATAGGGGCAGCATGTCTCATCCCAACCCAAACCGGTGATCCCCCGTCCCGCCCAAAGCTGGCACGTCGACCATCAACATCCCCTTCCCCCCAGACCTTGCGCTCTCGGACAAGGGAACGTTGGGGGCAATAATCGTACCTATGCAAGAAGACAAAATAGGGCACACCTACAATACAACACGGCATCGATCGACTTCCCAGGGGCGACACGCTCACCTCGATAACAGCTACCCGGTTCAAACCACACAGTGACCAGCTACCCGGGGCTTGCTACCCAACCCGCATCAAGATTCCCCCGCCCTGTTAAGCCTGTGATCCTCGAAAACTCGAACCTGGGAAAGAGGACAAGGGCACGTAAACCGGGGCAGACCGGTCACAAACTAGGAACCGCTGAACAATGCCTGTCGGATAAACGACGGGTCCCGATAAAGCAGCGCCCCGATGCGACTCGACGAAACGAAAGGACGCTCGGGAAATACGCCATCAATAACAACACGCCCCCCGAGAGGCCAGGGCTACCGAACCGCGTCAGGCGCCGTCTGGCAAAAGCGGTTCCCAAAGAGCGTGATTCGGCAGAGCCCAGTAATGGCGCCAGTTCATCGCATTAGCTAGGGCGAATCCATCGGCAGAATCCCTCTATAAATATCCCCCACACCCCTTCGGAGTTTAGGGGAAAGAAACAATATATATGAGAATGAATCACAACCCTTTACACCGAGTATGAAAAAGCCCCGGACGCCCCATCCAACTATGGAGGAGGCCGATGGCCACCTACGAATGGCACTTCCCCTACCGGTGATCGCTTCCACTCGACGACCATAGATAGGCTACTCCCCGTACCCAGAGAGCAGCTCGACCGCCAGTCTCCCCCTTCCTTCAGACAACTTGTGGCAGGGGAATTGGAGCACCTGTGGCGGACCCCGCCCCCCTTTTCGGCATCCCACGCGGCATGGACCCAAGGAGAGAGAAGGGGGCCCGGCCGGATCTCCCCGGTGAACACTCCGGCCTCAACATTGGGCACACAAGCCTCCGCCCAGGCAATCCGACCTCACTAGGCCCACCTCCCAACGGCCTACCACGCTGATAGGGTACTCCCCTTACAAGCGAATCGCCAATAGGGTATTCCCCTTACACACGGGGAGCCCCGCCTGCCAGCCTTCCCCCCTGCTCTGAACCAGATGAAGCAGCCGGTTCGGAAGACTCACAGCGGGCCGCCATACCCCAATTAGCATCTGCACCACCCCGATCCCCACCGGGTGTGAGGGTGGATGCCCCCGATGGGTCCCCTAACGACCCACCTGCCTGTCCTCGACCTTCCACTCGAGGCCGGCCCGCCGGACCCCCCCCCCCCCCCCCCGGGAGGTCGACGCCTCCACCTCCACCTCGTCCGCCGCCGCCTCCAGGGTTCCCCCTCGATGTACGGGATCCCCGGAGAGGCCGAGCAACCATCCAACACGACAAAGGCAAGAAGGAATACGATGAAGCAAGGGAGGAGAAGGAGGTTCGCCTGACAAAGGGTGGATCGATCATCCCGATGGGGATCACAGCAAGGCTGCATCCCCGATGAATCCAAACGGCGAGTCATGTCGCGTCAGCTTGCCCCCGGGCAATCGAGACCAGTATTCTACCCCCAAACCCCCACGGACAGAAAGGCAGAAGGAGTGCAGCGGTCAGCAAAAAAGAAGGAAGGCCGCCCCGCAAACGGGGGCCCTCTCATCCCAACGCGACGGGTGACAAGTTAAAACAACCTCCCGACCCGACCACGGGTTGGGTCACACCTGCCCTGTTGTTGTAAATGTAGTCGAGATCGCTCATAAGGGCCAATGAAAAAGACTCTTCCATGCGGACTCCTCACCATAAGCCCAAGCGCACTATGGCTAGGCATTTCACCAAACAAAGGGCGGCTAGAATAAGGCAAAAATAGCACTCACGCACGTTCAGTAGACACATCATAACGAGAACCAGGGCCATCCCGATAAAACCGGGTTCCCCAAGGTCCGACCCGGTCGCCACATACAACTACACATCATTGAGCTGTAGCGCCCCTCCGCAAACCGCCGGGTCATTCCTCCTCGCTTCGCCCCCACACGGATCAAGATCCTGTGATCCCGTGACAGCAGGCAGTACTCTGCGAAAGCCGCCCCACCACTCCTGACCGTGGACCAAAATCTGAACCACCAGTCCAGAGGAAAGTAGCGTTACGTCATCCGAGCCGAGCCGGGCCCCACCTCGTACTCGAATGCCGGGGGAAATTGTTATGACCTAAAGGTCGTGGGAGTCTGGCTCCTCCCCAGAACCACTAATATACCTCACTGGCTCGCCCCTTTCGAACGGACAGCCGGCCCGACGCCGGGGCACCCCCCCCCGCTCTCAACCGCTCTCGCTCGGTTCGTCGGGAGTAGCACGCCCGGGGTATGCCCGGGAAGTGTAGCCTCGGATGTTGACAGAGGCACATCTGTTCCCCCTCCCTACCGGCGATCCATGATCCCTACCCGAAAACATGCGCGATCGGGCCGAACACCCCGCGATCAGGTCGACCCGGCGGCCCCACGCAAACCCAGCTACGGGGAAATGCACCGCCGGATCCTTGACTCATCACACACGACAAACAACCTAGTATAAGGACGCGACTGACATTTACACCGCCCGACCATCTGACAAAGCACCCCCTGGCCGCTGCGCCCCCTGACACTTAATACTTTCGGCCCTGACACCCTGACAAAAGCACCCCTGTCCGTTGCGCCGTCTGACAAAAGCGTGGCAGACACTCCTGTTCCTGACATCCTCGTCTGAAGCTTCCGCTGACAGCCGGGCCAGCTCAACATGTCGAGTCAGCACGCCAGGTCAGCCCCACCTAACCGCCTCCCATCAGGTATAAATATCCCCCTCACTTCTTACGGTGAGGAGGTTGGCAAATTCACTCTCAATCCCATTATCCACACATGAGAACAAAGGTCGTCCATATCTTTGTTCTCCCACACATAGCTCGTCACGTACGGTCGGCTCATCTACAGTCCGACCAGTTACTGACTTAGGCATCAGAGAGGCTAAGGGTTGGACCCCAACCCGGTCTTTCTGACGAGTTGCTCATTTTGCAGGGTAGCTTGCCCCTTGGCCGAGATTCGCCTTCGGCTCCTGCAGTCCGATCTTCCTCAACCGCATCCGGCGGGATTCGACTCCGTGGTCTGTTCCAGCGGCAAGTTTAGCCTCATCACCCCTCTAATCACTTGTCAAATAACCTACCTAAATCCTCTTATCAACATAACCACCGTGCCCTTGGTTCCCCTAATACAAATTCATTGTACGCGAGTTCCACCCCGCAACAGCACCCTAGACCCGTCGCAGATCCCTCACAAACTTGTTTTACAACATGCCTCTCGACAATGCCCAACCCATCATAAGATCTCCATCTTATCGAGACTTGGTACGGTGCGAGCGATTACTTCGAGTCAGCTCATAACTCGAGAACCCGTACTCAAGCTCAACAAGCTTTGTTACCACTGAATGGTTTTCTTGTTCCTTATGGCAATATAATCGACGTCTGGCCTAAGTCGGTCGGACGAAGATATCAAGTAAAGCAGCGGAAAATAATCTTAAAACTGTTTTAAGAACAGCCCTAAAGATATTAACCCTAGCCAATATCTCTACTATCCCAGGGTTGGGTCCGACCAACCCCTAAGGATAGATCTATCCAACATTTGCAATTATAAACACATGTTTAATTTAAACTACATACCTTTCACTTCGTTTCCGCAGAAAACGAAGCGTCGTTTTCGGCAACATTTCTTTGGCCCCGCACCGCTTCTCCCAAGCTGAACTGCGTCCTGAGCCGCACCTCATCCTGAGCCGAACCGCTTCTCGAACCGCACCGTGTCCCAATACAAGAAACACCCTTGTCGCCGAGCCAACCACGTGTCGAAGAAAATTTCACCTTGAGTGGATCCCTGTCAAGATTTCGGATCCGATCCGAGCTCCTTCATACTTTACTAAAGCCCGATCATGAGCAAGGAAGAATTTAAGAAGAGAGAGAATAATTAATTTGAGTCTTAATCCGAGCGTGCTCCAAACTTTGGGAAGCTTCTCAGATTTGAAGACTTGGTGCGAGTTTCAAGGAGGATGGTTGGCCCCTATTTATATAGGTGGCTGACTCCTCTCCTTTCTGCATATCCGATGTGGGACTAAATTATTGGAGAAGGAAAAATTAAATTAGTTTGCCTTACACTAAGGCTAATCGTTGAGCTTCACAAGTGATACAACCTATCAAATCGAAAAGCACTGAATGGTGAACACGTAAAAAAATGGCACGTCATTTCGAGTTTGTTTGATCCATCAAATGTAGCTCCAAAGTCGCCCCAAAAGGTTGTTTTTCACAAAAACAGCAACCGCCATATTAACCACTAGGGTTTTCACCGTGGGGCCCACATTCTCAGGGGGGCCCACCGTGGAGCTCACATTCTCAGCGGGCAAGCGCTGTAGTCTGGGCGCCTACCCGCATGCACGGGCGGGCCCCAGCCCTCCCGGGCGGGCTTGACTTGCCCAATAGGCGAGCGGGTTAGGCGCCCGCCCTATTGGGCGAGCCCTGACCCGCCCAGCTTTGGGCGGGTGGGCCCACCCCCTGGGCTGGGCGCCCAGGCCCAAAACGGGCCTGGGCACCTAGCCCAGTTGGTCTAGTGCGCCCAGCCCTTTTGGGACTGTGCCCTTTGGCGCTGTTCTATCTCTAATTCCTGCTTTTGGCGTTCATTTTTGACGTCATTCAAACCTGGATTTAGACCGAGAAGTTCCCATTATCCAGGTTACCTTTTCCATCGCGTTTATTATATTAAATATACTCATAACACTTTACGACATATTTAATTCTCTTTGCATCATATGCAAAATTTCCACATAGAAAATTAAAAAACCATTTGCATCAAATACAAATGAACTGAGGGCATACATCCCTCAACAAATTAGACTTCGAATTTAATGTGGAGGTGGATTATGAAGGAGTTGTAATGGCGATGGATGTGAATGTCGAGGGTGTCACAATCACCGAAACACAACTAAAGACTCCACACAAAATTAAACAAAGAAAACAAAGAAAACGAATGAGGGAAAGATCACTAGGGTGTCGGGATCCCCACTATGACTTTCAGGTTTGGATCTTAGGTTAAGGGTCCTTTCGTTGAACTATAAATGAGGGTAGGAGTGTCACATCCAGAGATGAGAACGAGTACTTAACTTTCGTTATCCTATTCGTCTAACGTATCACTATGCTCAACTGCTTTCACTATGAACTTCACACATGGATACGTGCATTACGCTTTACACTGGTTCCTATATCACAGATCCATATCCACTCTCATGATCTACAAACAGGGATACTACAGTACGATTGGTTCTAGCAGTCGGGCTACACTCGTAGTCACCGACTAGCTGATCGGGGGTTATTAATCACCTCTAGCACACGAGTCACTCTTATGATCATGTTCCCAAGAAGATGAACACTAAGCCCTAATTGGATTCGTGGGGATCTTCCCTAGAACATGGAGCTACTTTCGCAATCCTCCAATTCTAGGGCTAATCCCCCAAAACCATTGTTCAAACTACCATAGAGCAACCTTAGATTCGTTCAACTAAGATTAACCTAACATCCAATCCCTAGAATCCTAGGGTTCATCTCTAATCCTAGCAAAAGATCTACTCAATCATGGCAAAAGATATATAAACAATAGAAATCAACATCAAAAGCAACTAAGGAAAGCAATAAAAAAGATTTCAATAAGGAAATACTTAGCTTAATGAAGATCCGATACAGAAATCAGCAAGGAGGGGGCCGATGGCATAGCCTAACCTCAAGAACACAAAATGAGCTCCCCCAACCAACGATGAACCTACGGCCGATGCGCCCTAGCGCTCAGCCGAATGCCTTCTTAGTGCTCTGGCTTCTTAGTCTGCGAAAAGGGGCCGCTCGGTCGAGCAGTGTAGCGCTCGATCGAGCAATGTAGCTGCTCGTCCAAGCGCCCTCTGGGGCTTCAATTCTTCAACCTGGACATAGGATGCCGCTCGGTCGAGCGTGGTAAGTCGCTCGACCGAGCTAATTCAACAGAGATTTCCAAGGCAAATCTGGGGGTCGTCTGCAGAGGGCCACTCGATAGAGCGAGGTAGGTCGCTCAGTCGAGCGACCTGCTGCCTAGAAGCTCTTCTTGGCCCTCTCTTTGCTCTTCTCTTTTATGGTATCAGCTCGGCCGAGCGGGGTAGCCGCTTGGCCGAGCAAGCTGGAATTCAACCATGGTCCTCTTCTTTTTTTCCTTCCTCCTCTTTCTTTTCTTGCTCCTTTGCTTCTCTAGTGGCTTTGAGTCGTCAAATGCGGTGCCGTTGATACTCCAGCATCGGTGTTCATGTCATTCTCTCCAATATGCTCCGAATTGCTCAATATTCCCTGAAATGCAACCAAACGCTCTCGAAGTCAAATAGTTCCAATTATCAACATAAAAGCATATAAAATCGGGATTTAAGCAATCATTTTGACATGTAAACATATAGATGAAATATGAAATATTATGACACATCACCGGCCCACGAAGCAGGGAGAGATATTTCATCTGAAAGGAGAAAACCACTCGGAGTGTAGGGCCTCAACCTAATGGTCCAAGAACTCTACGAGAAAAGCAAGCCACTAACCAAGTCAGAGCACCAGCTCATCTATCCGTTGGGCCCCACTAACATCAAGGAATTGGTTAATAATGGCGGAGTAAATGGGCAGCCGTTGTCCCTATTCCCGGGTATGATCATGCAGTCATAAAGGCAAAGTCGTTACCCACTAACGACACAAAAGAGAAATCGTTACCTTTAAATAGATGAAATAACAATGAGATAAGGGTTCACTCTCTAGAGATACTCAATACTACGGTACTCTAACAACTTACTCTCTTTACTTTCACTTTGTATTTTTTCCTCCATAGTTCGGTGTGATAATGATCGAACGACCTCCCAGTCAGTCGGACCTAGCTGTCCCGAGCATTCTTTAAGTCTCTTACTAACTTAAGCATCTAAGAGGATTTGGATTAGAACCCAGATCCGACCACACTGACGATTTATTTGTCCTGTAGATAGCTCGAAATATGTCAGAGTTAGGTCGAGCTCCATCCTAACAGCTCGGACTTAGCTCTCCCTGACGCAGGTTTAAACTACCTCGGGCCCACTCTTTAGCCGATGAAGCGCCGCGTCACCGGAGGCGTTCTCGTCAGCTCCACCTCACTGTTCGACGAATTTACCTGCCAACAAGTATATCTCTGTTTAGTTTTGCCATTGACCTATCATACTTCTGTGCCTCTCTCTCTCTCTCTGACGTTTCGCCATTGATTCGTCTCTCCCTCATGTTTCACCATTGACCTTCATACTTCCCTCTCTCTCTCTCTCTCTCTCTCTATGATGATTCGGGATTGGCCTATCATACTTTTGTGCATATTTATGCGCGTGCCTATTTTACACATGACGTTGCCCTCAGTGTGTGTGTAACTTATACATAGAAGGCTACGTTGATGTTTCACCATTAAGATATCAAACTTTTGTGCATATTTATACGTGTGACTAATTCACATGTGACATTGCCATATGTGTTAATTTCATCATATTACGATGAACTTAATGCTGTTATTTGATCACCGAATCACATATCTGTTTGACTTTGAAACTCTTAATCAATTTTTTCTTTCAGCTTTAAGGCTCTGAGTGAATTGTCTTGTTGATTGGTCAAGCCTTAAATGGATATTCGAGACATTTTCTACTTATATTTCTTTTATACAACTTGTTTCTTGATTGATGTTCTTGTGCTTAAAACCTGCATGTGTCAGTGTAACACGCTCTTGCATGTATACTAGAATAACAATTTCCAATTCATGATATATCAGCTTTTTTGTTCTGAGGAGGAAGACGATGACATTGCTGATAACTTTGTCGTGAAAACATGCCAGAGGTTTATACCCGTTGGTGGTAATTTGCTATATCATAGTCCTATTGATTTGTATTTCTATATGTTCAAAAATATGATATTAAACATCAAAAATATCTTATAGCTAATTTAGGATTTATGCGGATTTTTTTGGATATGTTTGGAGCCTAAAACAGTGATTTTCTGAATCCCAAAAGATAGATTAACTGAAGCCCAAACGGATGAATAGTGTAGCCCAGCACATGTTTATTTATCTAGATTTACATCATAGTAGAGGCCCACATGCACGGCCCACGTGTGCATAGCACACGCACGCACAGAACATGATCACGTGATCGCGCGCGATGGCCATGCGTCGTGTTGTGGTGATACCGTGCTTCGATCGGACAGTTTGTAACGTGCAAATGAGGGCATGGATGCAGTGAAGCGAGCTCGCTCGGGGATCCGGATCCGATTTGGAGTCCAGATTTGACAAGGATTTAACGAGTATTTAATCCTTATTTCGGCTAGATTTTTGATGCGATTATTGAATGGATTTTTTGTACAAGTTTGCAGCTATATATAGAAATACAAAGGGCAAACTAAGGGCCAAGTGATGGTTGGTTGAGAACTTTCTCTATTATTTTATTCTTCGAATTCTTAGCGAGTTTGGTTACTCCCGTGCACCAAATGACATAACTTGTAATCCAAGATTATTACAGCATTAGTGACCAACTGGACGTATATCAAGTTTTGGATGGAATCAATATAAATCTTGGTGTTAGATGAATATTTATCTTTTGTTTTGCATTACTTTCATATATACTATTGTGCTACGGGTTTTGTGGAGAAAGGCATTAGCTTTGTTCGTTGGTTCAACTATTTTGAAATTTTGCGGTACATTGCTTTCTTGATAAGACTGTCAAGAGGACATAAGATCCTAAAAGAGGTTATCTCAATCACTCCAACAATTGATATCAGAGCAAGATTCGTCAAACAAGTCCAAGGCAATGACGGAGAGTTCTTCTACAAAAGGTGATGCAACCAGAAAAGTAATTTTTCCGAGTTCATATGCGGGTGGCTCATATGCGACGATTGGAGGAGCCCAATACAAAATTGAAAAGTTGAATGATAAGAAAAACTTTGAGATAATGATAATAGAAGATAAAGCAAATATTGAGGAAAGATCGTGTTCACAGAGTTGTGTATGACACGAAGACTTTATCGATGGATGGCTCAAAAGGGAGAAGATGTCGGTGAAGGACTCGGCTATGATAACCATCCATATCAGTTTATCAAATGATGTGATTTATCAGGTGTCCGAGTAGACTATGGCCAAGGGATTATGGGAAAAGATCAAGAAGCTGTATCTGAAAAGTCACTCACCAACAGGCTAACCTTACTAAAGAATTTCTTGACTTTCAAAATGCGAAACATGGCATCATTGAAGGATCGCTTGGATATTTTTAATGGATTAGTGATGAGTAAGGATCATTGGATTGATCATAGAGTTAAAGAATGAGGTGATGATTCTGCACATGTCGTTGCCAGAGCGATACACGATGTTCATCACCACCATGGTCTATAGTCGGAATACTCTCAGTCTTAAGGATGTGAAGGTGGCGCTCTATAGCGTAGAATTAAGATATCGGATGGTAAGAGTTAGTTTGAGTAGAGAAGATTCAGACATCCATGGCCTAGTTGCTTTGGGGCAAAGAAATGCGAGCAGTGAAAACAAGAGGAGATCAAGATCGAGGATCGGAGGCATAACGTGCTATATTTGCAAGAAACCCAGACATTAGAAAAGTGACTGCCCAGAGAGGATGAACATTGCAAGAAGGATATGCCAGCATATTCATCAGTTGCAGTTGTACAGACAGAAGAGGTGAGGAGCGAGGATGCCTATGACTTGCTCACAGTGTGCTCTTCAGATGTCGAGAATTATGCTTGGGTCATGGATTCAAGGTCGTCGTTTCATATGATACCAAATAGGGAGTGCTTCTGTGCCTACTAGTGGAAGGAGGATACATCAGTCCTTATGGGCAATAATGAAGCATTCAAGACTGTTGGAGTTGATTCAGTGAGGATCAGAATGTTCGTTGGTGTGCTGTGCACACTCACTTAAGTGTGGCATGTTTTATAGGTGAGAAAGTCACTTATATATTTGGGGGTGTTAGATTCAATGGGTTGCAAGGCTAGTACTGTTAAGGCCAAAAATGACCGAAACAATTGTGTTGCTGACGTGGATCCTTCCTGATGAGTCAGAGTCTCGTCAGCGGGTTGACCCTAGGTTGAAAGAACCTGGGTCGTTGATAGATGATGGATGACTTGCGGTGCTCGATCGATCCTCGAGTGATCCGTATATCGATCGGTCGAGGCTAAGAAGATTTGGAACGACCCTCACGTAGGAGTAAGGCTTGTAAATCTGCACCACAGGAAAGCGTCCGGGCGGTCGGATCTGGGTCCCGACCCAAATCCCCTCCGATGCTTAATTTAGAATGGGAACTTAAGGAAGAGAGAGAACTTGGAGCAGCTAAGATCGACCTACGGAGGTTCGTCTCAGATCTGACGTCGCAAACTCTTTTGTGGCAGAACTATAAGCTGAAAGAGTAGAGTCTATGTATTAGATATCGTACCTTTGAAGTTGGAACCTTCCTATATTTATAGACCTCTTGGGTCTTTTCAGTGATGTTAGGAGGATAACGGTCACCAATTATGGTGCCATGATCTCCCCCTTTATTACAAGTAATTGTAGCCCACGTTTCTGCTATTTATGAGCCCACCTTCAATCCCACGTTCGATTGGTGGGAGTGTAACGGCTAATGGCAGGTGGGCTAAGACTTAGTCGATATCAGGCTTCTCTTGTGGCTCTGTAGGCCTTAGTCACTCTTCAGTCGAGTCATCTCGAGTGCCGACCCGATGGCTCAACAATGGCCCCCGTCACAACCTTAGAGAGTCTGCATGTTGGGATCAAGCAATGTTACATCGCTTTAATGGGCATGGGAGTCGAGGAATTAATACTTGTAACGGTCCGTATTTTTCGATGCAACTATTCACGTATTTTCAAAATTTTAAACTATTTTATAATGGTTTGTCAGGAGTTTTATGATTTCAAAAATTTCTTATAAAAATATTTTGAAGTATCAGACTATTTATGAAGTATTTTAGCAAGTTCGGGTTTCATCAAATACTCAAAACAATTCTGATAAAAAATTCATTTTCAGTTATTACCGTTTTGGCTTAATGAATTTATTTTCTATTCAAACATCTTCAAAACATTTTCAAACTTCTACAGTAACATTCAATGATCATTTAGGGCTTTTCACATTAATTTCGTAATTTTCCGAAGTCAAATCGATAGAGAACCCGCAAACCCGCTTCCTAAACATTTTGGCCTAAAACCAGTATCTCCGTAGCTCAAATCCTGAAACGGACTTCGTATTCATGATACTCGTGACGATACGATCCCATGGATATGTTTTCGTAATTTTTCGGACACGTTTACTAGTAGGGGCAAAATCGCAATTTTGTATTTTTGACATTATCTACTAATTACGTTTTAATCTTTTTACTTAATTACTAATTACCCTATCAACTATTTCAATTAACTTTAATCCCTACCTACCCTAACCATGACTAACACATGGGAAGGTGAACGTTCACATTTTCATAACTTAGTCTAAAGCTAATCACCTAATTACATTTAATACTACCTAACATCATTAAATATTTTTGACTAAGTTTTTATTAATACTTAATTTTATTACCTATATAAACCCTAGTTAATTATCTTCCCTCAGCCCGGGCTCTATCCCCTTCACTCTAAACTTACGCACACACCCTCTCTCTATTCCTTAACCCCTCCATCTCTCTTTCTTTTTGTTATCGAACTAAACCCAGGCACCCATGCATCTCTCTTTCCCAAGCTCTAACCCACGCCTACCCCACTCTCCGAGATTCGACCGCCGCTCCTTTCCATTTTTCGACGACCCGTGAAGCTCGTACCACCGCTCACCACGCCTCCGACCTCCCCTCGACACTGAGCCATCACCGACGCCCGTACGAGAGCCCAGGATCCGCCGTCGAGCTCCCTTCTCTCTCCGAGCTCGCTGCAACACCCCGGAGCTCCGACCAAGTCCGTCCGCCCGCCTCCTGCTCCTCCGAGAACCCCCGCAGCAACCACCCACCTCGACGAGCACGCCCCTCGAAGTCGCCGCCGTGAAGCCCGGAGCGCCCTCACTCGCTCGACACCGCCGTCTCGCTCCGACAGCAGCCCGAAGCCCCTCCACGGCATCACCCCAACGTCGTGACCCCTGCCTCGCTCCATGCTGCCGCTCCCGTGCACTGACGGTGCAGCTCCAATCAGCAACCTCGAACGGCCCGCCTCCGAGCGCTCGCCCACCTCCCTGTCGACGTCGCCGTCCTCGCCCACCTCCCTGTCGTCGTCGTCGTCATCGCCCTCCGACCACGAAGCCTCGCCCCGATAGACGACAGCTCGGAGCCCTCTCTCGCCTTCTGCCTTCACCGCCACAGGAGCTCGATGCCGCCGCTGCCTTGAACCCCCCCCCCCCCCCCCCCCCGACCTCGCCGTAGCTCCGCCCACCTCTGAAGCGACGATCGACGAAGCCCCCGCATGCAACGAACGAAGCAGCGTACAAATTCTTGTGCACCAGCTTCTGTGGAAGCCTTAGATTCAGTTTCGGCTTGCTACGTCAATCTCGAAATCTGTAAGTCACGACTAATTCTAAAATTAGAAAATTTGTTAGTGTCCCTGTATGAACTTAGGACATCACATATAGTCTCAGAACGGCTATTGACTTGAACCGAACTAAAAACCTAATCTAATAGGAAAGTAATCAACTACAGATTACTTTGCCAACTTTCAACTTTGGTGGTTGAAGCACACAACCATCGACTTGGGTAAATTGTGTGCTAACGAAACTACCACCCTTAAACCAACAATTTTTATATTCCATATTTGTTGGACTTGTCTTTATCCTCAAATTTCTTAGCATCCACTTTGCTTTACTTCTGGTTTTAAAACCAGTGGTCCTGGTAACTATCATCGTGAACAAGGAATTGATAACATCTTGTGAAACATGTTATGGAATATCTTGTGGAATATCTGGTGGAACATCTTATGGAACATCTTGTGGAACATCCCATATAAAACATGTACATAGAACACTTGACACTTCACTGGGGTTTTTGGGGTAACTCATAGTTTGATAGAGTGCGGGAGTGACTGGAGTTCAATCTTCCCGTCCCGCTGCCTGTGTTTCGGCATACTGTCCCGCTGCCTGTGTTTCGGCAAAATACATGTACCGTGCCTGTGTTTTTGGCATTCGTCTGGGTCGCGCCCAGGCAAGAGATGAACTCGATGGTCACATATTGTACTCTCCGACTTGAGTCATGTAGTGTAGTTACTTTTACACAGTCACTTTTACTTTACGCACTACAGTCACCTTTACTTTACACGTTCCATGTACGTTACTTACTACACTTGCACAGTCACCAACACTTTACCTGTCATACTTTTAGCTACAGCAGTAGTATGTTTCACTTGCCTAGCCTGTTTTACACTTGCACTACCACAGTACAGTTGTCCTCTCCTTTCAGTCTTATTTACTTTTACTACCCAGTTGTGTACAGTTGTTGCTCCGTACTTTACTTTTCACTCTGGTCTGATTGTACTTAGTTACTTTTGTCATACTTGTGCACTGCTTCTTTTCTATACTTAGAATTGTTGTGACTTACCTATGGTTCCATCTTCGTGGCACCGCAGACGACGTACATATGGAGGTAGATGCTCCTGAGCTAATAGCGCCAGAGTTCAACCGCATCTTCCAGAGTTATTTTCACTTATGTACTTTTCTTCTTTTATGTATATTTGTGGGAACATCTTGTACAGTATGGCTTGAAATAATTGGACACTATTTGAGTATTTTTGTACATCTCTGCATCGTGGCTATTTTGATTTCACTGGTACCCTGCAGGACCTGCGCAAATATCAAAAAGTAACGGGCCCCGGGAGCGGGTCGTTACAATACTCAAGTTCTAGGCGCCAAATGCACGCTTTGCTGATTTGGATGACCCATCGGTTCGAAATCCAAGATGCTTAGAGCATCAGATCTTCGACACGTGTTTCATCAAGCCGATGTCATCTTGTCGATATAAGACGGTTCCAGTGCGAAAATTTGAAGATATCGTCTGTCATTCCTGATTTAGATTTTCTCCCTTTGAAAATGGCTTCATCCTCCATTCCTGCTTCTGAGGAGTTTGGTTATTGTCATGCAAAAGAACAAAGAGTGTGGCTATGGAGCCTAGTCTGATCGCCAATCTGAAATCCAAACTTGGAGTCGACCAAATCCCCGAGTTTCAGAGAAATTACGTCCGACTTGACTATCAGATTCGGGTGCCGAGGAGGGACGAAAGGGTTCATTGTCCTGGCGACCGGGAAGTTGGGGTTTACATCAAAGCCTTCCAACGAGGGCTTCGATTCCCCATGCATCCCTTCATGCGCTAATTTCTGAGCACCCTGAATCTTTCTCTCTGCTAGCTGATGCCGAACTCCATAGGTGCATTGGTGGGTTTTATTGCTTTGTTCGTGATGAAGAGAATTGAACCGTCCTTAAGATTGTTCAATTACTTCTTCTCGATTCCTCCTCTCAAGACTCCGGGCTGGTAGATGGTAATAGCCCATCGAGGTAGGAAGCTATTTGATGATCTCACTTCTCTAATTTCAAATGGAAAGAGAAGTTCATATTTGTGGTCTTTTAAGGAGAGGCGAGCTTTTACACCGGATGGGGTGTCACTGACTTAGGCCCTGCGAGGATAATCATTTGTCTGGAGGAGAGAAGGAAGCCGTTGATGTATTGATGAGTCTACCATAGAATGTGAGGAAGACAAAGTGGCTGTGGTCCGACTTGGTGTTGTGCCAGACCATATGGATGAAAGGTCGATTCGATCGTGCCCATCAACTGTTCGATCTTTGTTCTCTGACTCAACATGTTTTTCTTCTTAGGTATGGTTGGTCTAGAGTACCAAGTGGACCCTGCGCTGAAGGAGGGAGTCGAGGCTTCTATCAGAGAAACTGAGGAGAGCATGTTATCTCCTTGGGTGCCTTCTATGGGAGAAAGGACGGCTCGATCGTCGAAGGAACGACCCATTTTTGCTAAGGCGGCTACTCATCTGGCCCGTCTCTAGCGGAAAAAAGGAGAAGCCCCCCACTGAATTTGAGGTGGTTGTAGTTGAGGGAAGTAAGAGAAGGCTGCAGCTTCGCCTTAGTGACTCGGAGCCATCTGGGTCGACTAAAGCCGTGGAGCAGATTCCTCAGCAAGAGCGGGAACTCTTCTAGAAGGAGACTCGGGGGAGACCAGAGTCCCTCCGGAGCTTCTTCTGCACGAGGATTTTTGGCCTTGGGGAGGCCTGTTCCCTCCAGTGTCTCTTTCAAAAGCCATTCCTGATGAATGTAGACTAATTTTGCTAGAGAATTGATCTCCTCATGCTCTATTTGATTGTCCCATGAAGGAACTCGTTCAAATGGATTTTTTTGATGAGTAGAGATGATTCTGTCCTTCTGTAGTGCAGGGCCACCTCTCAGATTACTGAAAACGTGACCCTACCGCGAGATAGGGCCGTTGTGGAGAGGGTCGATTATGAGAGACTTGCGTCGATGGCCGTCCATGCTAATGTCCAAGTAACTACTGCACCAACCTCCATTGTATGTGATGCAAGCATGGATGTTGACTATCGTGCCTTGTTTGCAGGCTCTCGTGACCACTGCTACGCTCTGTCGATGCGCACCGGTGGTGGCCAACCATGAAGTCAACGTGGGGGCCGTTAAGGGGGCCGTGGAGAAGTCTCGGGCTGAGTTGGATAGAATAGGGCTTCTATGCAAACTGAGACTAAACCACATTCAGCAGCTCGAGCATGAGTTACGCGAGTCTCGTAAGAGAGAGGCCGATTAATCCTCCTCGAGGGAGCGGGTAGAGAAAGCTCTGCTGGAGGATAAGCCCAGCATCGAGGCCATCATGGAGAGGCTAGTCAAGGAATTCAAGGATTCATTTTCTGATTTCAACGAGCTGTACATGCAAGGCTACGAACGACGTCGATCGAAAGTAAAGGACTGATTCCCTGGCCTCTCCGCTGAGATCAACCAAATCTCGGTGCTGTTCCCGGATATCGATGATGATGACCAAATCTCGGTGCTTACCCCTATTAGATTTTTCAAATGTATAAGGGGGGGTGGTTGAGGCATAAATGAGGACAATTTTGTAATATAAGCGCCAGAAAAATTGGCTTGTATCTCATTATTAGTCATCGCTCATACTGTGTGGTCGTAATGCCTGATGGCCCCTTTCAAAAGGTTAGACCCTTACGCAAGATGGCCAGGGCTAAGTCAATTGAACCATGTTAGAAATAGACCAATTCGTCCAATAGGGAGGAAGTGATTCCCTTGACTTACGGTTGACTACGCAAAGGGGGTCGTTCAGTGGCGAAGGGGTTCCCCCTCGAGTTACGGATGATGACACAAGAGAGTCGTTCAGTGGCGAAGGGGTGCCCCCCTCGAGGTACCGATGATGACACAAGAGAGTCGTTCAGTGGCGAAGGGGCGGCCCTTCGACTTACGACTGACGACATGGGTAAGGTTGTAAGGTCCCTGGCTATGAGGAAAACACTAGAATGGGGTTGAATAGTGTTTATACAATTTAAAATGATAATTACACCAAATTAAATTCCTAACCAACAAATAATGCGAAATGTAAATAAACCCTAAATTAAAACAATGCTAACACAAGGATGTTTCAAGTGTTCGGATTATCCAGGTTAACTCCCGACTTGTTCCGGTAATCCTACGTCCCTTCCACCCGGATACCACCGGATACTCAAGTTAGAACTCTAACTTGAGGTTTCCTTTAAACCCACTTGTAGCAACCTTACAAGTGAAATCGAAATACACTCGATGTCCTTAACTCCCACAACTTGGGAGCAAGCAAATCACTCTCACAAACCAAGAGTTAATATAACAACGAAATATATGAAATATTGAAATTGAAACACTATCACCTATGCCTTGAAATAGAACTTGAAGGAACAAGTGTGTTGTGTGTTGATGTCTCTTTTGAAAGAGAGAAAAGCCCTTTCTCTTGTCACTACCAATTGCCTAGTGATTCTAGGTTGGAGAGCAACAGAATCCCCAAAACCCCATTTCAAATCCGTGGAGAAAAAGCCAACGGATAGAATTTACATAGTCGAATGTCGACTGTTGAACAAAACACAGTCGACGGCTGCACTATGTCAGAGGGTATGTGAGAATTCAAATGGTAAGTTACCACGTGGACAGTCGACTGGTGAAGAGAAGACATGCACCTGTAAAACCAACAGGCGACTGGCCGCAATAAGGGTAAGCTGAGAAAATCTCAGAAAGTTATGGGATGATAGGACAGGCGACTGATGTGGAACACACAGGCACCTGTGCCATGGGCAGGCGACTGTGAAACCAACATCATTCCACTGTCACAAAACCTGAAACTTTCCAGAGAGCAGAGTCTGCAGAGATATCAAAGATAGACGACTGTTGAAGCATTGACAGTCGACTGTGCCATTGGACAGGAGACTGTAAATACAACATCAGTTGACTGGCACTAAAATGTTAAATGTTCGAGAGAGGAGATTCTGCAGAGGAATCATGAACAGGCAACTGTTGAAGCATTGTCAGTCGACCGTAACTTGGACAGGCGACTTTCAATACAACATCAGTCGACTGGCCAGTTGAAACTAAAAGTGATCTTTGGGCTGAAGATAGACATGCGATTGATTAATAAATCACAGATGGCTGTATCTTGGACAGGCGCCTGTAAAATGTACAGCAGTCGCCTGAAGGAGTTAAAGCTTAGAAAGCCCAAAAATCAACTGATTAAGTATGTGCCTAACATGCGACTGAAGAACAAATCACAATCGACTATTTTGAGACAGGCAACTGTAAAACGTTCAGCAGTCACCTGTTGAATTCACAACATGCACATACTTGAGTAAACTGAATTGGAGTCTAAGGAAATGGGATCTAATGATTTCCTAGGACAGAAATTTTTATGTGTATGTGCTCCAACATAGTTCTACTTTTAAGCTACATACTAGAAGAGAATAAGAGAATTACATTATGTAGAAGTCTCTCTTCTATCCAAAGTATGAGCTTGAAGTCTTCTAGGAGCTTCAATCACCATCTTTAATCATCCAATCCACTTTTGATGCTTTCATTGATCTTTCAGTGACATCCATTGCTAATTGATCTTCATGATATGCTTAGGCAATGGATTAACATCAAATAGGGGATTAGTCACAAGTATTTATGTTTGCTCATCATTAACACCAAGTAGGGAGAAGTCCAATACTCAACATTCTCTCCTTTTTTGATGATGACATACAAACATAAACAAAAAGATAAATAATTGTGCTTAATAAAAAATTACTCCCCCTACATAGATGCCAATCAAGTTAGTCAATGTATATAAGGGCATCTATAGATCAATTGAAGCAAGTAAGATATGAATGAATGCAATGATTTTCTTGAAATCATGAAATCTAGGATTTTATAATCCATTCATTTTATCTTACTCCCCCTGAATCTAAGGCTGAATATAAGGCAACTTCAATCTTAGATTCAAGTTTAGAATTAGAATTCACTTAGCACATAATTATGATATGTTTATTTCTCTCCCCTATGGCATTATCCAAAAGGTGGGAGTAGAATAACTACTACAATCGTGCTAAATAAGTACTAAAACAATTATGAGAGTCTAAAGATAGGATGTATATCAAATGTGATGCCAACATATAATCGGAGACAAAATAATCACGAAGGTGCATCTCAGTGATATATATACCAAAAACTTATAAACACAAGAAATCTTAGTTGACTAAAGGAACGAGAATCCAATATCAACATTTCAATCCAAATGAGAAAAACGTCTCACATCACATCATGTATATAATATAGCATACAAAGAGAGACAATTTCACAATGTTCACACAATTACCATACAAAAATAAGACAAAGTGTGAAGCAATATATGAAGTAAAAGCATTTTCATATATATATATATATATATATATATATATATATATATATATATATATGGGTAAAGGGATCATATACATATAAGGGAAATGGGGGCATATATATATATATATATACATATACATATACATATATATATATACATATACATATATATATATACATATACATATACATATATACATATACATATACATATATATATATATATCCCCCTTCAAAAAAATATATATATATATATACATTTTATCCCTTCAAATATATATATATATATATATATATATATATATATATATATATATATATATATATATATATATATATATGGTAAAGGGATCCTAAGGTGCCCCCTTAGATTCAATCTAAGGAGGAGCCATCATTTCCCCCCATCTCCCACATTTTATTGAAATTTTTTTTACATGGGCTTGTTGTTCACCTTATGGATGGTCAACATACTAAATTTCAAGTGATTCCAATACTTTTTGAGCCCCCATCAACCCTTTGCAACTTCATGGTTTTTTCAGCATGTTTTTAGACCGTTTAAGTTGTAAGGGGTAAATGGTGGCTCAAAAAGTATTGGAATCTCTTGAAATTTGGTATGTTGATCATCCATGATGTGAACAACAATCCCATGAAAAAACATTCAAAAATATGTAGGAGATGGGGAAAAATGGGGGCGCCTCCTTAGATTTCATCTAAGGAGGCACCCTAAATCCCCTTTTCCCATATATATATAATCCAAAATTACAATGAGTACAAATTGTAACGACAACTCCATGTATATCCAAAAATATATGAACGACATACATACATCATCATACATCAGAACACAAAAACAAAACAAACTGACACTCAAACTCTCAACCCTAACAAAAAAAACCTTGGTCTAAGGGTGAGTGCTCTCAGCGGAATGTCAATCCATATCAGCAGCCGAGGAGGTAGCCAACACAACCTGGAACTCCTAGGCCTCTGGATCAACCGTACAATCCTCGGGAGGAGAAGGACCAGCAACTGCAAATGAGACATCCTGAGGAGCCGGAGAAGCAACCGGCTCAGGAGCAGTAACTCCAGGATGCTCCAAAATCTCAATGACGACTGGAGGAGGAGGAGGAGGAGGCTGAGAAGTCTGAGGAGATGGTATAAAAGATTTGAGATGATCAGGGAAAGGAATGCCCTGATGCTGGAACATCAGATGAAATAACTCATATATACCAGCAACCTTCTCATCCAACAAGTCACGAGAGGGTGCAGCTGAGGAAGAGGGCTGATCAGATGGTTGAATAGTGGATGAAGACGGAGCTGAAGTAGATTGCCTCTTCTTTGATGCCGTCTACAGAGTCGAAGAGGACTTTGATTTAGCAGAAGCATCAAGAAGAGGGCCAAGGGGCATAGGCTCATAAGGAGTCAAATCAATCCCAAAATGACGAAAGACCATGGTAAGGAGTCCTCCATAAGGAATGTGAAAGGAGGCAGTAGTGTACTCGACCTTGTCCATCAGATCAAGGAGGACACCAGCCCAGTTCACTGACATACCAGAAAAAATAACATATATACATCAAAGGATCTCCTGAGAAGGATGGTCAGATGAGCCATATTTCAGCAAGATGTTGGACTTCACCACTAGGTGGATAGCCCAACCTCTAGCAGAGAACATGGAGGCACTGAGGCCTGAAGAGAGGTAGGAAGGGATCACAGTGAATATGTCCTGAAGGAAATTCTGATCAAGATCTCCAACATCAGAGAGGGAGATGTCAGCAAGTAAGGAGCTAGTGGAGGGAATCCTAAGAATGGTTCCTAGGAGAGTAGTGTCAAGTCTGATACGGGTCCCCTGAACAACTGTGTCTTTCTCCTTCGTGTCAACATACTCACCGCAGATGCGGTTGGCATAAAATAGTATGACCAGGAAGGGATATGCAGGAGGGGAGTCCACCTGAGAGAATCGAAAAAGATCACCCAAATGGGTAGACGTGAGAATCTCAAAGAGTCTCTCAGTAGTGAAGGCCTAAAATACACTAAATCGCTCACGAAGGAGCTTAATCCCTAGCATGGCATGGAACTTTTCCAGACAAGCATCATCTCGACAAATGGCAACTAGAGGATCTGCAGGAAAAGGATTGGGAGGATTTTGGCCTTGGGTAGAAGCGGGAATGGACTCAGGGTTGGTGTCTACAGCCACTCGAGTAGACTCAGCCTCAGTGGTAGGCTTATTGATGCTAACACCAATGGGTCCACATTGACGCTTCAGAAGTGGCTCAACGTAGGCTTCTTCTTCGGTGAAAGAAGAAGTGGAGTCGGAAGCAGAGGCAGACGAAGCCGAAACATCGGAGGGAGGTTCTGCATGCTTGGTGCAGGCTCTATGGGGTATCTTAGATTTGGTAGTACTAGGCTGAGGTTTCCTAGGTCGTCTAGGAGCAACGGCCTTCCCTTTGGTCTTGGGAGCCATTGCACGAATCAAAGGATACGAAAGAACGCACAAACAAATCGACAAACGAAAACGATACATAATCCTCGACGATCGACGAAGGAGACAACCGAACAAGCAAATGAACGATTGAGAAGAGTGATCGGAGACTTGAGCTTTGAATCGACAAGAAATCGATGGGAATGGCTGAAATTCGAAGGGGGGACACGAGGGAAGTCGAGTCGGATGAGAGATAATAACTGAAATGAATCGACGACCCTCGAGGTTATAAGATGGGGTCAAAAGAATCTGGGCCGTTGGATCGATAAATCGACGGCTCAGATCAAGTTAACGAACCGCCACAAAAGTTGGCAGTCGATTGATGAACAATCGTCAGTCGACTAGTGGATAGGATAGAGATTGGCTTGGGTTGACAGGCAGTCGACTGTTAAGTAATTCACAGTCGCAGGTCGGATAGACAGTCGACTGTAAGTTACACAACAGTCATATGAAAGAGAATCAAAAAATATGATGATAAAACAAAGACATCTCAAGATTTGTACAGGCGCCTGATGACCAACTTGCATTCGCCTGTCGTAGAGACAGTCGACTGGAAAATGTTTATCAGTCGCCTGTGCGAAAAATACAGTCTGCAGTAAGAAAATTTGAGTTTAGGTAGGCGATTGTCGAAGTAATGACAGTCGTCTGTCCTGGTCCAAAAATGTATCGTGAGGTTTAAATTCAGAGGATTGAGACAACTCACCCTAGGACCTATACCCTAACACAACTCAAATCAAGAAATCAATATCAAAATATTATAGATCAACTTACAAATCACGTAAATTAATCCATGTTGGATGCAACTATCTAGGATCTTTAGTTTGATGATGACAAACGTGTTGCTAGTTAACGCGTGTGCTAAGCGTGTTTCAGGAATGACTAAGTCATAGCGATGCAGAAATTGCTATTCACAAAGCGTGTTGGTGTTGATCAAAGAGCAATATACATAGCAAAGAGGACCTGGTCATATATGGGGTGTGTTGAAGAGAATATCTTTGGATTTATTCCAATCCTATTTGAATTAGATGAAGATCTATTCAAATCTTATATCATCCCTATTCAAATAACAAATCCTATTTTGAATTCCTACTCCTAGCTAGATACAAATCTCTCACTACTTGAATCTAGGGATCCATCCCCGTGCCAATCCCTCCTAGCCGCACAAACCCCCTCCTAGAAATATCCCTATTCAAAGAAGATAGGGGATGCGGCAATAAATCGACTAAAAAGAGAGGAACCCCTAGTGCCCTCTCCCAGCCGCAACCTTTAAAACCCCAAGGCATTACAAAAGCCCAATACATAAGTTCTCACAGCCGCAAACAAAAGAGAACTTACGCGGCCATTACAAAACCCCAAGGCCAAAAAGCATGCAGCAACATCATCTGTATTTCCATTGGTTTAATATTTTAACATAAGCTTCAAGCCTCAAAGACCCATCTTGCCGCAAGCCTCACAACTCCTTTCCATCATCTCTAAGGCTAAACGATAATCCTCTGTGTGCTACCATCATCATCTTCGAGATGTTCACCGACTCCTCATTGCCATAGCTGTTGAAGTTCACCCAGCTCGTCGTCGTTCAGATCAGATCGCTGCCGTTCATCATCTTGTCGTGAACAACACCGTACTCGTTGCCGTAGAAGATCACCTCGCTGCCGGAGTTGCTCATCCCGTCGCCGTTAACATCTCTGTGCTTCATCTCCAACGCCGACGTATCCATAGAAGTGCAGCTGCCCTAGAAGTTAACCCATCGTCACAGAAGCCGCTATCGAGCTCGAGTGTAGCAAGTCACCGCCGAGGAGATTGAAGGAACCGTTTTCGAAGCGCTGATCTCTCGTCGTCTCTGAGAGGTGATCAAATTCTGCACGTCGAAGCTGAACAGAGCAGTCGTTGCCGAACTCGAGTCGAAGAAGCGTTGCACGATCTTCTGTCGTGGAGTGCTCCTGTCATCACCATTTGAAGCGATCGTTGCCACCGAGAACAACTTCTTCGAACTCGAGTCAAAGTTGCCATCATCACCGACAAGTCCCCTCTGTTTTCCTTGAAGATCAACGGAGGACGCCACCGTCGTAGTTACGTGCGTTTATATTTTATATATTCACGCACGTCTTCTTTGTGATTTTTCGTTGTTTTCTGGTGTTTCATATCCATTCTCTCGTGATTTTTAGTTTTCTTTTCCTTCTTTGTGTTTTTGTGCCAATGCAGGAGATTGCCAGCATTGGGGACATATAAAGCAGATATCATGAGTCCCCGGAGCAACGGGGGGTGTCACGCGCGATCCCGAGGGCCAAACATCGAAGAATTCTATATATCAGCCATCAACCGATCGATTGGACACAACCAACCGATCGGTTGGTGCACGCGTATCCGACCCGGACAGAAGCAGCAGAAGAGAAGAAGCCAACCGATCGGTTCAGCGATTGGGTGAACCCGTCAGTGCTCTCTGTTTTTTGGAGCTGAATTCCAACCGATCGGGTGACATCTCACCCGATCGATTCATCTGTAGCCGAAATTTCCAAGCTAACGACCCGACGACATCAACCGATCGGGTCAACAACCGGTTGATGTATCTGAAGCGCTGAAGACAGTATCGACTGTCAGCTCACCCGATCGGTTGATGCTTCAACTGATCGGGTGGCCCTATTTTCTATATATAGTGACCTAGGTTTTTCCAAACGAGAACCCAGTTATTTTTTTGTCTTTTGGGGCTTTTGACGGCTCGGAATTTAATCCGTCTTGTAAGTTTTCTGATTGTTCTGGAACTTTAATATTGCATTAATACTATTGTTAGCTTATACTTTCTATTGCTTGATTTTGATTTCAATGGTTGAATTTTGTTGTGATGCTATTTTCGCCATGAATTGTGAGTAGTTCCCCAATCTAGGGCATTGGTGGAAGCCCCTTTGTGGGTTCTCCCTAGAACGACCATAGAATTAGGATTTCGATAGGATTTAGGAATTTAGATGGTTACGCGGGGTGTTTTATTGTCACTGGCAGGAGAAAGACCGCCTTTTACCGTCGGACCAAGGGGAAATAAAACTGGCATTTGATCCCCTAGCCACAGCTCACACCCTTAGCATAGACATTGAATCCTAGCGCGTGGGACGACAGGATGAAATGTTGGGACTAATCGTTGCGAGCTTAGTGCTCCCGGAATCGATCGGTGTTAATGGATATGGGAATGCCCACTGTTCGAACCTGGGTATGACTAGCATATCATCCTGGGCATCGACCGGAATATCGGACACATGGGACGCTAGGTATCACTCCTAGAGGCAACGTCTCACGACTTAACCCTAAAATCCAATCGTAATCCTATCCGTCGGTCGTAATAGATAGGGCACTTGATAGGATGGAAACCAGAGTCCTAGGTTCCCTTTTATATATTACAACCTTCGTACTTCTATTTCGTGACAACCAAGCCGATTGATCGGGCTAGCTCACCCATCGGGTGATCCGGTTCCTTCTCGACAGCAAGCACAACACACGCCTCCCTGAGTTCGACCCCCAAGCCACACTACAACACCGTGCGCTTGCAGTTATAAATATTTAAATCTGGTATTCCCGATCCTACTGCATATATTGCTAAATCTAGGGGACGTCAAGCTTTATGGCGCCGTTGCCAGGGAAGAAACATGCTTGTTTCTCTTAGGACCCTGTGAACCCTAGAGACTACTTCACATCCTCACCATGCGATAATTTTCGCATTCTACTTACTTTTTTATTTTACTTGGACATATTGTACATATTCGTTGTATAGGGTTGGCAGATTGTGTCGCCATACCTACATCACTACTTCCTATCTCTCCATTCATACAACCCATGCTATTAACGAGCTCTCTATCCTTGCAGTCCCCTTTATCCTCTTTTTCTTACAGGTTTTCTGCTCTACAACAAGAATGTCGTGTGTCGTTCCGGGTGATAACTGGGTACATGAGCACCACGTAAGCTGTTTGGCCCAGGGCCTGGCAGAATCTCTAAGCGCCGCGAGCATTCTATCCTTTCTATCAACTACGGTAGAAAATCAAGAGAGGAATCATGATGTTCAGCAGCATCCCAACACGACAATTTTTCCT
>JAULAV010004948.1:0-25002 GCA_030789695.1 Scilla litardierei | reverse complement strand
TAAATAATGGACAAACCCCAACTAATTGGAAGCATAATATGGTCTGGTCCAAAAGATTAAGCATGAGTTGGCTAAAAAATGTTTATCAGAAATCAAAATAATTATCAAGTATTCCCCAGGAATTCACTATGGGTGTTACAGTATTTGATTCCCAAAATTGCATAAGGTCATCAATTCCCAAGTATTGTAATAATCCCATTGTTGCGTAATCGAGGTATATACCTGAATGATCCCTAACAAATACCACGCAATGCTTTCATCAATTCGATTCAAAATAGTCTATTCTAAACACTTAGACAACCCATCCAATAAAATTGGCCATTAAACATTGACTGTTTTAATGGATACGCCAAAACTGCATTGTACTAAACAATAAATAGAAAGGCAAAACATCTATAGTTTTCAAATCACAATCCTCACGTACAAATAACAAAACAAAAAACATTTCAAAACTTGCCTCATTTCTATTTTCACATCCGAGAACATGCAATTACTAGTCATCAAAATTTTAGTAACATAAACGAAAATGAGGTTCTGTTTTGGATTACGCCCCGTGCAACCACCCAATGACAAAATGTAAGAGACTCAGAAATCCACAAGAAACAATTTCCTGTTGGAGCTTTTTATCTTTTAAAATTAAAGGCTCATCTTTTGTAATGTGAATGATTGATGCATAATACAACACTAGACATCAATCCATTAATACTCTACAATTGAGTAATTAATATGCAATTCACATGTAGTAATCAATTATAGGTCTCTATGAATAAATAAACTAAAATGTAGCTCCATCTAACAGCCTGAAGCATGTCAAACAATAAAACCGTTCAATAAGGTAAATTCTATATCTTCATCGCAAATTGGGCAAACAGAGGTAGGATTTCCAAGACAGATCAGAACATAAGGACTGGCATATGCAATATGATGCGTAATATCAAATGTAATACACATTTAGCACACTGTTACCCAATAAATACCCGTATTCGATCTGAATCTGAATCGCTTTTTATCAAATATATATAATGACTTCAATTTCTGAATAGTTTCCATATTAGTATCACTATCCACAAGAAGAAAACAAACACGAATACAGTATAGCCACTATCTGCTACTTTTACATTCCTACCAACTTATCAGATGTCATTCTCTCACATAGTCAAGCCTACCACCAGACAAAAAAATGGACATGACAACAAGATGAACAAGAACAGCATGCAATTTGAAACCACAAAACTTCAATGACATCATAATGCAGCAGGGATCAATGAAATTACACTTGTCGCCAGAAACACATTTTATTTGTTATGTTATAAAATACTTGGTTGGTAATGGCATATCATGTACAAACAGATGTAATAACAATTAATGTGATATTACTCATGTTCTTTTGGATTCATGACGATTTATCATTCTCATTCTATATGAAGTATGACAACAAGAACAAGCTCAACAACCACCATTTAGTCCTAACATTCAAGTGCCAACTATATGAATTCTTTTCTCCACCCAGCTCTACCAATTAAAAGCCACTGGTTATATTTGAAAGAATCACAAAATCTTATTAAGAAAGTAGGACAAAATTTTCCATTTTCTTAGTATTCCAAATATAATCCAACATATTTAAAGGAAACTATTTTTTTAAACAATTAAATTCAGTTATGATAGCAGCAGTGACATATAGTCAAATAATTAATCTCTTCACTTTGCAGCAGCGAAGTGTAACAACGATGTTTCTTCACAATAAAAGTAATGATCATCTTATTAGCATATACATATACTGAACAATCAATAATAGAAATTAAAACATGCATTACACAAGTAATTGTTTGATTCGGAAAATGTCATTCTAAGTTACAGCGAGCCAAAAAACATCAAATTTGGTCAAACATCTGTAATTAGGAGTTTCCCGTAAGCAATGCTAAATTTCCAATACCCATGGCCAACATCACAGTTGCTAGAAAATTAAGTATTACTTGGACAAATTACACGCTTGCATCCAAGTAAAGAGAAAAACAATTCGAGTTCAGAGAAAGCATGCAGGTGGTGAGCAGGAACAATAGCAGCATCCATAGATTCTACTCTTAATATTGTTGGATAATTTCTGAGATTTTAAGAAGATGGTGCTATTAAAACAGAGAAAAGAAAGGACTTATCGGTTGCCGAGGTGTGCTAGGCACTGTCCTTAAGAGTACATTTCCGCTCCTCAGAGTGTGAACTCGGTGCAAGTCAGGTCCAGCGGCTACCCTCCAGGATTCAACGGCAACGGCCTTGTAAGTGTGCACTCACAATACAAGGCTCCAGCGATTAGCAACTGATCTTCGATCTCACAGGAAGATGAAGAGGAACAGCAAGGGGTTGACAGCAACAACGGGTCTGCAGCAACAGAGGATCTGCAGAACGGGAGGATCTGTTCGCGTTTGTGGGGGAAGAGGCAAACAGAACAGAACAGCAGCACAGCAACAGCGGCAACGAATTTTGTTGGTGTAAGAATGAATTTTCGCAGTGTCTTAACTCTTGGAATTTTGAGTTTAAATAGAGCAAGAGAAATGACTGTTGGAATTCAGCCATAACTCTGTCATTTAAAAATAAAATAGCTGTTGCGGAATTAAAATAGCCAATAAATGAAATTATAGCTGTTGAGACATTAAACAGGCTATTAAGGAGAATATGGCTGTTGGGAAAAAAATAAAAACCCTAATGGGCCTTTCAAATTCTGCCAAACAAAGAGGGCTAAAAAATATGATGCAAAACTCGGGCACTCCGCGCGTGCACCCGTGAACCCCCCTGCGCAGGCGCGACGCCAGCGCACACACGCTAAGGTTTTCCGGATCAGTCGCCCACATTTTCCATTCGGTTCAACCCGGTTTGGGCTCGGCCCCTTGCTTGGGCTCATGCGCACGCGAGCTACCCCCAAATCCTAGCCCATTAACAAATCCAATAGCCCATTTATAAGAGGTCTCTTACAATCCCAACCAAGTGTGTTCTCCCATCCAATGTGGGACTAAAGTTTGGCTTTAAATTGAATGAAATATCCAACATGGCCTAGTCCTACCGAGCCCTCCTTTTTAGTCAGACACTGACTTAGGCATCAGAGGGGATCTGGTCGGGCCCCAGACCTGACCCTCTGACGATGTTCCTGTGTTGCAGATCGCGAGGAAGATGACACGGTCCTGGCTTCCATGGCGCAGATCGGATCCCTGCCAATCGTAGGTTGCTTCGTCCAAACATTCGCTGGCTACGTGCCTCGACTACTCTGATCGGCCCCGAACGTCATGGGAGACATCGTCCAGCCAAAGATCCACTTCGGCGTCCCATCGTTTGGCCCCGAGCATCCTCGCACCAGAGTCGCTCGGCCGACTGACCCCGAAGGTCATCCGCATCTTCCATGACAACGATGACCTACAGATAGCCGTACTACCAACCTGTGGTGAGAAAACACCCTGAAACATCTGGCGCCGTCTGTAGGAAATGAATTGACATCCACGTCGTCAACCACATCGACAACGACTCATTCCATTAATTAAAATATATTTGTCCTGCCTATGTGGGATCTAACTTTTTCTCTACAAACAAAAGGCCTTGCTTTCTTTGTTGAGAAAACCTGAATCCAAGATGCCTCCAATGCTGACTTATAGAAGTTTGCGTCTTGATTCGATCGACTAATCTATGCGGTCAGCCGGTGGACTGTATCTGATTGGGATAAACGTGGGAATAAAAGGTTATTCCCAAGTTTCCAGATCACAGCAGACAAATCTCCCGTCTGTGGCAAACAAATCTGAAACTCATATGATTCTCCATCCTCAACAAATTTCTATGGTCTCGAGAGAACCCCCGATCGAAACCATAACCCTAGCTCGCCCCCTTCCATTTGTCAATGGCGTCTGCTACCGCTGAATCGACATCGATCAAGGCTAATGCTGTGGCAACGGCCGATGCACAAGGGATGAGGCCGGTGTGGAACATGCCACCCAATGGAGATCAAGGTGGGCCCTGTCATGGGCACTATTTCTTGGCATATGATGTCGGAGTCTGCCTAGGCCTCACCCAAATCGTCGTCATCGGAATCGCTGAAGTGGATATCTGATGGCTCTGCCTCTACATCGGCATCAGCTACTCCGGGGTCGCCAATATCGTCCCCTTACGTGAGACCGACTGATAGTCCAAACAAATCTCTCTTCGACTAAATCCCAATTTCTCGATCGAGAAATTGGAAATAGATCACAAGCTCAGTGGTTTCGGTCCCTCGGTGTTGCCAACGTCTTCGCTGAATTGGCCTGCATCATCGCCGATCGCAACCACCGCCACCAAAGTCCTTAGTACCCGCACCGATTAGGTGGGCCACATCGAGCCTCCATCGTCGTTATTCTTGCTCCCATCATCGGCACTCGCCTTCGTCACCGTCTGATATTCCCCTGGATCTCCACCAGAGAAGGAGATGCTGACACACCTGAGACCTACACCTATATTCCACCTGGCAGTGTCACGATCGCCAGGCGTGGTATGGCCCCTAGGTTTCAATTACAGGCTCAATCCGCAAGCGGACGGTGTCGAGTTATAGTATAAATGATATCGAATCCCACAGGGATGGTGATAATGTGTATGGACTCTCAATTTACTTCTAGATCTCGAAGTGAGATAGCTATTGGGTTGAAATAGTTGGTTGGGGTGTTGATGTGGGTTCACTAATAAAAAGGACTAGGGCATTAGGGATCACCACTAAGATCGTTGGGGATCGATGTTAGAATAGGATTCGTACGTTGCATTAGGGTTAGGGGATTGATCTCCCAATTCATGCCACTCTCGTGGGTTAGAATTGGGAGGTATTTCGGTGGCTCTCGTTGACGCAATGACGGTAGCCGTCAATGTAGCGGTATCGTTCGTCGATGGATCCCCTCAAGGCACGAGCCGGGCATGGTCACGAGCCTCGATTGGATCCATCGATTTCCCTATTCGAATCCCTAGATACCCCTTAAGTACATCAATTCCACAGACCGTGGGCATGATCTCAGTATGGGTTATCTAGGGATTCAGTAGGATTAACCGAAATACTTCCATAAACCCCTAATTCAACGTAGAAATCCAGATCTACATCTTCCCCTAGGATCCTAGGGCTAACCCATCAACCCTAGAAAGATCTACTCACACATGGCGATAGTATCGGATAAAAACATCGTTTTTAGATATGAAGACATTATAGCAATCAAAAGAATAGAGATAAAAGACTTACAGCGAGAAATAGATAAGAATTGCAGTTTATAGATCCAGAAAAATTCCAAGTTTCCAAGCGCAAGAACAATCAAGAACAATCGCAACAATCCAGAGATGTCGATCCAAAATTGCTTCACAGAAATTAATCTAAAAGTTGTTTTTCTAACAATCGCCCAGCTCTCCTCTCCAAAACTATTTAGAAAAAAATCTAAAAATGAGTCGCCCCTTCAGTCGTGAGTTCCCCCAGCCTTCTGTCCCCAGATCGCGCAACGCCCGGCCCAGAAAATACTTCCCAAAATTGGCACTGGCATTGCCGATCGAGTATGTGACTCGGTCAAGCAATGCGTTGCTCGTTCAGTCGCTCGGACCGAGCAGATGAGCTGTGATTCGGGTTCAATATTACATATTTAACCCCCCATTTAGCCCTATTTTGTGCTCTTGTGATACTACATTGTTCTCTAATTCATACGTATTTTCTACACATTTAATTATTAGAGAAAACACACTATTTGAGCACAAAACAGCATTTAATGAAGTATTTCTGCACTTTTTATATTTTTCCTAGCACCGTCTCAATCTCACGATTCCAACGAATATTTATTTGTATTTTTCAGAGGTCTGTGCTAATTATTGTGTATTTTTGAATGCAGAATATCATTTATTGGAAATAAAATAAACGCGCACAAATCTTGGCACATGCGGTGGCAGCATCGGAACGGCTCCCGTTCCGATCGGACGGCTTGGGGAAGCGGGCGACGTGGATATTTGAGCGCCGTTGGATCGTAATCCAACGGCCATCCGCCGCGCAGAACGAAGCGCAGCGAACAACAACTTGATGGCCACGTGGCTGCATCCCAACCCGCTCACGCCAGATCCAACGGCCCACAATTGAAGCAGCGATTTCTTTTACGAGCGGGCGACGTGGCATCTCGCCGTTCGTTCGATCGCGAATCGACGGTTCCGCTCGACTCTGAATCGAATTCGAAGAACGCTACGGAGCGCCTTTTCTCGAGACACGTGGCGAGCATCCAAGCGTCTGCCGCGTGAATGAACGGCGGAGATGGACTCCGCTTCGAAACGAAATCGAATTAGCAGAGCGCGACGTGGCGAGATCGTCATGCTTACTTTCCAATCGAACGGACCAGAGGCATTACGAAATGAGCCCCGCAGCGATGAAGTGGGTAACGAGCGCGGATCCGAATCCGCTTGCCACGTGTCGACACCACATCGCATCCCGCCTTGATCAACGGCGTAGAATTGCGCCGATCTGGATCAACGGCTGCGATGACTTCGGGCGCGTAAATGGAGCGGGTTTGGAACCCGTTAAGCAACCCAAACCCGCAATCTTATTATATAAGCGTATTTAGGGTTTTTGGGCGTATTCAAGCAGATTGGGGCGTATTTTGGGCGTATTGGAGGCTCTAGGAGCCGTATTTACCCCCTGAAAAATTCTGTAAAATTCCAGAGGCTTGTTTTCTTATTTCCAGAAAGTTTGAAGTCTTTTCAAGGAGAATTGGTGATATTTTCTTCAACTTATATCCCGTATTTTGGTGTTTTCTATTGTATTTTGCTATGAACTTGAAGTATTTTGTTATGGAACTTGTTTATTCTGATATTATGAGTAGCTAGAACTTATTTGTGCATGGTATGGAGTAGTTAGGGGATATTATTCGTGTTTATTTGGTTGAAATTCCTTGTGCTAAATCGTTTAACGTCGCTAAAATTGTAATCGTTGTTCGTAAATCGATTTTTTTTAGATTCCAAAAGAATTAATTAAGTTGATGATCACCCCAAAAGGGAGTTTCATACCGTAGTTTTGATCTCTCCAAAAGAGAGTTTCATATCGTATTATAATCTTAGCGAAGATCTTTTTGAATATTTTGTTTGAACCCCCAAAAGGGCATCTTCCGATGAATTGCTCCCAAAAGGAGAATTCATTGAGTTATATTGGGTATTTTCCGGTGAATTGCTCCCAAAAGGAGAATTCATTGCGTTATACCTATCAACCAAATTAATACGAATCGTTGACCCTAGCGAACCCATACCATGTGCAAACTCTTTATAAGTATTTTCATACACGTATTTTCCTTGTTCGTATCATTCACGTATCCCCATTCACACCACCATCACCACCATTAAAAGTGTTTAGTTTCTCTTCGTTGGCTTTCTATTTGATTTGAATTGTGGTTGCAACAGATTTCTTCCCGTGGATTCGACATCTGGACTCCCAGATTTTACTACTTGTACGGACTCTTGCACTTGAGAGAGAGCACCTTTTCGGTCCCACCAAGTTTTTGGCGCCGTTGCCGGGGACGAATGGTTTGTGACTACGGTTTATTTCATTTAGAGGACCTTCGGTGAGATCTTTCCACTTTACTGTACATAAACTTTTTTTTATTATTTTATTTTATTTCAAAATGGAATATATGAACTTCTATTGCACAAACAATCTTTATGATGCACGATATGCTAATGCACACAAACATAGAATGGAGAAGCTCAAAATTGTTAATTTTAATCAAACTGACTGTGAAACTTTCTTTCAGGCCTGGAGGAGGTTCACAGACATTATATCGAGCTATCCACAGCATGGGTACACAAATGAAGAGCTTATGGCGTTCTTCCTAGACGGACTACAACCGCAGTTGCAGGAATTATTGGGAGGCATGACGCCGACAGTAGCATGGGAATACATGGAGTCTCTGCAAGAAAACGAAGAAACCGTGGAAGAGACTTCAGAAAGAGATTCAACGGAGCCTTCGTGCCTCGATCAAGAAGAGCAAAGCGTAGACGTACCTTTGCAATCCTTGAAAGAGGAAGCTTACCAGACTATTCATACACAGGAGGCCACATCCCATCAATTCCAGGAGAATTTCCTTGCTCGGAGTCGACAGATTCAAAATTCCATTGAAAATCTTAATTTGATTGCCGCTTGCTTAGAAGAAAATAATTATTTTAAAATTCAACTTCAAGAATCTAATACGAGTTCATCTTCTATTGCAGGTATACCGAGCGAGGCCACGAATATAAATATCCACATGGCAGAAGTGTGTGCAAAAGAGAGGACGAGCTACCAATTTTGGATGAACGAGAGGAGGAGACAGCTAGGGACAAAGGTTTTGAGATTATCGCCATGGAACCAAAACCATTCCCTCCTCCAGTTTTGTCCCAAAATCATTTATCCCTCTCCACAATGAACGAGCATCATACAGAGAGTAGTGCAAATCTTTCAGGGAGTAGTCGTCAACTTGCTTTAATTCATTTCACTTATTTTGATGACTACATTTGGAATAATTTTATTTCGAAGAATTTTAAACTAAAATGGATTGACGTGACTCATCTCTTGCAGGATATAAGTGGACATCTTATAGAGATGCTGGGAGTTACGTTGCTGGGATCCAGTTTAGTCGTTGGAGGAAGAATAATCGCCGAGGAGCGCAAGGAGCAAATTGAACAACTTCCTCCACCATCAAAGATTCGGGATCCTCCATTTGATCACGGTGTGTTCCTTTCCAGTAGTGTAGTTTTTTTAATGCTTTCTAGGTTGCTTACTTGAATAAACTCGTACCTCTTCCGACATTGAGGACAATGTCCATCTTTAGTTGGGGGGTGTGTATGAGACCTTAGGAATTTTTTTTTTGAGAAGAATAAATCACCAAATCTCATCATTTTAAAACTCATTCATATGCCTCTAATGCGGATGATTATACATTAATTGTGTTCTAAAAATTGTTTATGGCTTGATTAATTATTTTTCCTTCATGGAATTTCCGTTAATATGCTATTCATGAAAATTTTTCAATCTCCATGATTAATATCTCGAAATAGTTTGAATATATTTCATGCATGCTAATGTGATGAAAAAGCTTAAGTATACACGATTTATTAGAAAGTTTTCAAGTTGAAGAGGGATTTGGCCTCTGTTATTAATGTTTATATTCAAAGATGGGTTTTGAGTTGCTTACAAAAAGATGGAGAAAAGAAAAGAAAAGGAAAAAAAAATGAATGAAGAAGTATGTCACTAAAACATAACTTGGTTGGCTCGAGTAGTACAGTCCGAGGGGTCCTTCTTGGCCTAATGCCCTATGATCGTCTGATTTGGGAGCCATTGACCGAAAACTCACTCATTTGATGGAGCGATCCAAGTTATACTTTTTTCTGCGAATGTTGCTTGATGCGCGTTACGCGGAACGAATAAAAGAAAAGAAATGGTGAATATACTAAGCAACTTCAATACCCATGTCTTGAATGATTATTTTGATAGGCCAATTCCTTGGAAACACGAAAACTAGGATAAAACGACGTGTTATACTTTCGCTTGCGCAAAACGATGCTTGCATGCTATTTATCCAAATTAAATTAGAGAAAATATCGTGTGATTGATCTTAGTCATGGATTGTGTATATTGATGGTCAAGACCATGTTGGAATGCGTATTATTGAGCCATGCCATGAGCAATTTGAAAGAACTTATTGTTTTAATTAATCATCCGTATTTATCGCTCTTTTTTGCTAGAGACTAGCAAATCGCTAGTTGGGGGGTGCTGCTCGACTGAGCACGAGATGGAATCGAAAAATCTCCAAATCCTTACTCTGCCTGCCCGGATTGAGTTAACTCAGCTCGGTCCGAGCAGAGGATGACTCGGTCATTGAAGAGCTACTCGGGCCGTGCGCTAGAATTGCTTTAGCTTTGGAATTTGACGCTGCTCGACCGAGCAGATGAACTACTCGGTCCGAGCCAGCCCGTATCAGCTCTCCTTTTCTTCTTTGCGTCTGCTCGACCGAGCAGCTCCTCTGCTCGGTCGAGTCATCTGGGAAAAACTCTCAAGAGGCTGCTAAAGCTCTCTCCTCTCCTCCTGATCTCTCTCTTCTCCTCTAATGGCTCCAAAGGTATGGCGAACCCCTCAAGAGCCTCGCCAATGAGCTCACGAACGTGTCGGATGTGTCCATACCCAAGTGGTGTCCCAAATCGCTCCAAAATCCATGAAAACTCATAAAACACTACGAAACTCGAATATATCGTCAGAAATGCAATATCGTAGTAAAATGTGGGATTTGGATGCGAAAATGGCATGTGATGCAATGAAATGATGATATGAAAATAGTGGAAAATATGGACACATCAAAATCCCCAAGCTTACCTCTTACTCGTCCTTGAGGAAGACGAATAATCGGTACGCCGGGAGGAAAACAAAAAGAAATAGGAAAATAAAAATAGAAAGAGAGGAAAAGTGAAAAGAGAAGGGAATAGAAGAGAGGAGAGTGCTAGGGATAATCAGTCAGATCTCAGGCCTAAATAGTATATCACGATGCTCTGAATGATAAACATACATGCTACTAGCAAATTCTAGTTTTACAAATCATATGACTAGCATGCAATGCAGGCAAAGGATATGGATCTACTGAAATAATGCCATCAAATCATATCAATCTCATGCAATACCTACATTCCAGTATAAAGAAGTTGGCAACGCCCTTTTCAATCACAGATACACAAGGAGCATAAAGAAATCACACAACATGCAATAGAGAATAGAAAACAGTCATGCCATTCAGTTATTCATTTCGATTCATGAAAAATCTCCAAAAACTAAAGCATTTCGTAAAGTTTAAGTATTATTAAATCTCCCCGTTATGCACCGTCTCTACTCTAATGTCATTCTCACTCATGTGATCAGTTGGTTTACCCCCCAAGCTTAGCTTGAAGCGTCGCATCTAGGAATATGATATGAAATTTTTCTTTTTCTTCCCAGTATACGTGATAGCTTCTAATGAAAGGATACAAAACAATATTTATTCATTTTCTTTCTTTCTCTTTTTTTTCACATATGAGTATATACACACAATCCCTCTTTTTTTTCTTTTCTTCTTTTTTTAATTTAGAAGCTATACTTTTTCTTTTTGGGTTTGGAAAGTGAGATGCGGTAAAGATAGCTGTGGGGGTGTAACCAACTGATATGTAGAGATATGTATAGATATGTGGAGAAGGAAAATAATTTAACTCTCCGTTCACTCATAAGAGGGCGCACAACGGTTTGATAAAATAATGCCATAACTAAACTCATAGATAGCATGGATATTTTCATTCCTCTAAACGAATACTGAAAAGGCATGCAGTAATAAGCACAATATCAGCAGGCATGCAAACAGAAGTGACAGAGACAAAATACAGATGCTCCAAGTGTTTTAGTGATGCGTGAACCTAGGTGCATTACCCAACATAGTGCATACTAGATACTAATTCATGCATTCGATTTTCAATTCATTTCAAGCATTAAATCAGACAGATCAGCAAAAGAAATGCAGACATATATATAGTAAAACTGAAATTTACCCTAATAGCATGTCATCGAAAGTGAGCATCTTAAAAGACTAATAAGGCTACGAGAGATATCATCATGCGGAACATCCATAGCAAATAAAGAGAAAAAGGCGGAGAAGATAGGAAAAATAAAGGAGAAGAGATGCATGCATGGTAGAAATAGAAAATATGATGCAAAATGAGAAAAAAAGAAAACGACGTGAAACAGCGGTGAAAAAGTAAAATAAAAACTGAAATAAGGGAGGAAAATGTAAAAGAAAAATAAAAAATAAAGTGGTAGCACTCATCCCCCAAGCTAAACCTAGCAGTGTCCTCACTGCTAAGAAAACGCTAGTAGTGGTAGCACTCATCCCCCAAGCTAAACCTAGCAGTGTCCTCACTGCTAAGAAAACGCTAGTAGGCGGTAGATGATGCTAAAGGGGTGGGGTGGGAGTGGGAATAAGATAGAAACTATGCAAAAAAGAGAAAGAAATAAAAACATGGAATGATGCAATGCTGAATGAAATATGATGCATGGATGGATCCCCCCAAGCTATGTAAGTGTAAGGGCCCCGAACAGACAGATGTGCACAAAATAAATAGGGGAGGTAGAAGCAGGTAAGGACGACATCAAGCAGAGGCACCACCCTCTGGGGTGGTGATGGGTCCCTTTGATGTGGACCAGGAGTGGTGGGTGGAAGATCTTGCTGGAACTCGTGAGGTGGGTCAGTGGTGAGATCAATGGTGGCTGTGGAGGGCTCAGCAGAATATAACACCAGGGCGGACATGGGATCTAATGTGACATCCGATTCAGAAGTGGAAGTGACAGGCTCTGCAGAAGCCTGTGAAATTGAAGCACTGAGTGGTGCAGAGGGGGTCACAGTGTCTGGCCTGGGTGGCGGAGCATTTGCAACGATAACAGGAGGGGGTCCACGGTACCGAAGCAGATATATCATAGAAGTCAGGTCCAACTCAACGCTAGCTAGGTGTGTCTCCGTCGAGTGTACAAAGTCCTCGAAATCCTGCTGTAAGCGGGAAGTCGACTCCTCTAACGCGGTCAGGCGAGCGTCTGAAGTACGTGAGTCGGGTGGAGGCCGAGGAATGTGACGGTGAGTCACCACTCTCGTGATTCCGTGCAGTTGATGCACGGGGCCTAGCATGGAAGGTAGGAGAGGGTAAGCTCGAAGGCAGCTCAAAAACGGCGAAAGAAAGAGCTGTCGTCGACACAGAGGTGTGGGCAGACGTCGAGACACTCTCCGTGAAAATGGCAGTGGATGAGGATGAAGTGGTGCCAGAAAGTGGAATCTGGTGACCTAAAGAGAGGGGAAGTGAAGCTATGAGGTCACTGAGAGGAGGAAGAATGGGGGTAGGGTCGTGCTTTGAATAATCTAGATCAGTGAGGTCAGAAGCAGACTGGAAATTAGTACCCTCCGGTACTGAAATGATGGAGACAGAAGTCTGAGTCTCGGGGCAAGAGGTGGAGACAGTCCCCGAAGACTTGACTGTGGTGGAGGCGGTGGATACAATGGTGGTGCAAGAAACGGCTCCAGAAGATGATGGGTGCACAGGTGGGACTGGGAGGCCGGCAACTAAGGTAGCAATGTCATGCAACTCGAACACCGGGGAGCGTAGGACCGGGTCATCGGTGGCTGCCTTGACCGGTGCTCTGGGGGGCTCGAGTACGTGTAGGGGAGGGAGTGGCTCTACCCTAGGAATCATCCAGTCAAGCTGGACAGCTGGTATGTGTATGAGGTGAGGGGTGGGGAGCACCATATGGGGAAAATGGTGGGTGCCTACGAGATATAGCCAGTGACGATCCCCATATGGTCGGATAATATGCATATGCTCGAGCACGTCGATGGTCAAGCGTGTCGGGCCAACATGGCAGGGAAGGTCCTCTGGAAGGGGAATATTGAGCATCCTAGCAAAAATGGTGAATAAACCACCGCAGCAGATGTCGGTGGCAAAATAGGTGGTGGCTCTCTGGTAAAGGCGGTGACACAACCAGTAGGCTGTGTCAGAGAGCATGAAGGGTCATTGGGAGCCATCACGGTGAAATCGTAGAGGCCGGGTCATACCCATAAGATGGGTAAGCTCAGGTAGGGACATGGTCCCAACCTCAGGCCTGTAGAAGAGAGTGGAGGCTAAGTTCCTCTGAGCGTAACGAAGGCATGAGTGCACAATGCACGATGCCTTCGCCCGACTATGGCGATACTGAGGAAGGCCAGAAATACGCTCCCAAAAGTCTCGAGCATCAAATGTGTCAACGTCAAAGAGTGGAGAAAAGGCGGCTGTGGGCTCGGCTACGGTTGGGAAGTGAAAGTACTTGCGGATCATGGCAAATGTGATAGTGCAATCGTGGTCCATGAGGCGAAAGGTGATGCCGTCACCCGCTGGGGTGAGAGCAAGGGAGCTGAGAGCCTCGAGTGCTATGTGGGAGTAGGTGGGAGTGTGTACACCGAGGAAGCGGTCGAAACCAATCGCTCGGTAGAGATGATGAACTCCCTGTAGGAGTCTGAGGGATCTAAGGGCAGGCACGTCTATGAACACAGTAGGTACGAGACAGTGCTGAGAGAGCCTAACAAAGCGCTCTCGGTGTGCATCGTCTCGGAATGTGATGTCATATGTCCAGAGACGTGCAGCCAGGGCATACCTGGTGCCTACGAGGTGTGGGGGATGATGTAGAGGCGCTGGAGGCAGCGGTGGTGGGGATAGGGGCTGTGGTAGTAGGGATCGTGACGGTCGTGACAGGTATGGTGGTGGCGGGGATGGTAGTGGTAGTGGCGGGAGATGTGGTAGAGGGGGTGGTAGTAGTGGAGGTAGTGGTGGATGTGGTGGTCTGGCGGGCACGACGCAGGGGTCGGGAGAAGGAGGCGCCAGACGACGGCCTCTTCCCACGAGTGGGAGGTGTGGTGGATCCGCATGTGCGAACCATCGTGTCTACGGTATAAAAAATAAATGAAGGAACGAGTGTACCGTATCTGCGGAAGATGCGAGCGATGCGAGCGCCTAGAGCTCCCCCAAGCTAGTCACTGTAGTCCGTGCTGACGTGGGCAATGAACACCTGCAATAGAAACAAATGAAACGTCAAAATAGGGCTTTAAAATTGGGGAACAGGCTGATATAGGGTTGCTCGACCGAGCAGTGGTACTGCTCGGTCCGAGTCGTGCTACTCGGTGAGGGGGGTCTGACCGAGCACTGGTGTGTTCGGTCCATGCCCTAGGGCACAAGCAGTCGGAGTGGGGGGGATTTTTGGTGGGCGCTGATAGAGAGGGGGGTCGGAGGGTGGGGGGATTAAAAAGGTGAGGGGGTTTTGGGGTGGTCGGATCGGCGGCGCCGTCAGTGGCGATGGCGCCGTCGGCGGCGGTGTCGACTAGGGAGGGTGACGGGGGGGAAGAGGGGGGATGCGGAGAGGTAGAGAAAGAGAAAGATAAAGAGTGGGGGCAGCTGACGGAGTAGGGCGGCACGTTCGGCGGTGCCGAGGGCGGTGCAGGAGGAGGGAGACGGTGACGGGGCGGTTGAACGAGTTGGGAGAGTGAGGGAGCTCGGGGAGAGTAATTTCGGAGGTAAAATTTTTTGGATTAGGTAAAGTAGGATATAACGGTGAAGTAAAAAATCGAAACGGGTTGGGTTTAAACACCCAACCCGACTCGGTCCGAGCAGCTAGGCTGCTCGACCGAGTCAAAACAGCTGAAATTCTGAAAATTTAGATGTAATATACTCCCTTGTCTGCTCGACCGAGCAGCATGCTGCTCGGTCGAGTCACTTGCTACTCGGGCCGAGCCAATAATAATCGGTTCGTGTTGGTAGAGTGTTGTTTTCTCCTCAAATTCAAAATCCTGTAGTACTCGACCGAGTAATAAGTTGCTCGGACCGAGCCGATTTCTACTCGGACCCAGTAGGAGGCTGTTCGGGCCGTGTAGAAAAAGCAATATTTCTCCTCCTTTTTCGTGTCTGCACTGCTCGACCGAGCAGTGAAGCTGCTCGGTCGAGTCTCCTGTCTCCTGTTTCCTCTTATTTTTCCTTAGTTTTCTCTCCAAATCTTTGAATCTGATGCTCTCCTCCAGCTTCCTTCCGTTTATAATGTCGATACGCATACCCCCACTTGTCCATCCTATACAAAAGACGAACTCATCAAAATTATTTTTTGTGATTTTATAGTTTTATCTCAAAAATATAAAATAAAAGATAAGAAACTGAAAAAGAAAATCCAAAATCTAAGAAATTGGGTTGCCTCCCAATAAGCGCTCGTTTTTAGTCGTGAGCTCGACTCCCTTAAATATATCAGTTGTCATTTGGTGCGCGTGGCGGTCGCGCGTCATTCTTAGCGGTGGTGCAATCCGGCGGCGTTTGGTTTTTGCCTACTTCAAGACTCTCCTCTGAGTAGCATATAGTCTCCGGTTCTTCATGATTCGGAGAATGACATAGAAATTCCTCATCCAATACTCGGATGTATGCGACGACCTCTTTGTGTTAGGTTGGGTCGCCGTCATCGTCGATGCTTGTCTTCATTGGGTCCTTCATGACCCCCTCAGAAGTGAAGTCCTCAATGGCTTCGTCTTCAAGAAGCTCTAAATAGCTGGCCCCTTTTACATGAGCTCGCTCTCTCATCAGCTTCTGTAGTCGGAACTCAGCTTCGATGTTCCCCACGTTAAGAGAGAGGGTCCCGTCTCGGACATCGATCAGAACACTGGCCATCGCCATGAAGGGGCGGCCGAGTATAAGTTGGGAGCTCCCTCCCTCTGGCATATCCATGATCACGAAGTCGATGGGGACGCATAACCTTGGGGTATCTGAAGAAGGACGTCCCTTGCTATACCCACCGGGTAGGTGATGGAATGATCTGCAAGCTGGATGGACATGCTTGTCGGTTCTAGCTCACTTCCAGTCTGCAGTCTCCTGAAAATGGAGAGGGGAATCAAACTGATGCTAGCCCCTAAATCAATCAGAGCTCTGCTGATAGGCATCCCTCCAATGGAGCACGGCACGGTAAAACTCCCCGGATCCGGTAGCTTCCAGGGGAGATGATTTTTGATAACGGAGGTGGACTCCTCCAATAGCTTGATTTCTTCAGGCTTTCTCTTTCCTGTGATGAGATCCAAAAATTTGGCGTAGATCGGGATCTCTTGATGGCGTCCATGAACGGGATGTTCAGCTAAATTCCCTTCAATAACTCCATGAACTTGGAGTATTTCTTTTCCATTTTTGGCTAGGGCTAGCCTCTTTGGGTATGGAGGGGGAGGTCGGGAAGCTTTACTCCTTGTAGCATCAACAGGAGGAGGTGCTGTAGTAGGCATGGTAGGTGGTGCATCCGCCTTCTCCTCGATAATTATAGGCCCTTCAGCGGCCTCTTCTCTATCGCCGTCATCGACGGCTTCTTCAATAGTGACTTTCTCCTTATTTAGCACCAGGACCATGACGGGATTAGTCACCCGTCCTCCACGTGTGGTAACTGATACCACGGCATTAGCTTTGGCTCTCGGTTTTGTCTCCGGCTGTGAGGTCAATCTCCCCTGATTTTTTAATAGCTGGGACATTTGACCCCTCAGTTCATCAAGTGAAGAATTTATACTTTAAACCTGGGCCGAGGTGTCCTGATTAAAACAGACCTGACCACTCATAAATGTCTCCAAAGTGGCCTCCAGATTTGACCGCAGTGGGTTTTGAACATAGCCCTGCTGAGGCGGCCGGTTGAACTGATATCCTGGCAGTCTGTAAGGCCCAGCTGGCCTGAATCTGCCCTGCTGCTGGTTCTGCTAGTGCACATGTCACTGCTAAGGGGGTGGTGGTCTCTGGAATTGCAGAGGTTGCAGCCCTCCACTTGGGTTTCCATAGGAAAACCCCGGGTGATTCCTAGCAGCTGGATGCTGCCACTGATTCCATCCCTCTCCTTGGACGTATTGTACAGTCTCAGATGTCTCAGCACCATCGTAGTGGGACTCACTAGGGATATAGCCTTGATTGGGATACTCTTCTGCAGGATGATACGATGTGCTGGGTGAAGCATGGATGGAGTCCAGACGCTGCTAAATTCGGGCCACTTGTTTAATCCAAGTGGCTAGCAACCTTGACCTCAGGAGTCCGGGTCACAACAGTCCGTTCATCATTCCATTGTTGAGTGGTGGCTGCCATGTGCTCCAACAAGTCTATAGCCTCCTTAGGAGACTTATCAAGTAGGGCGCATTGCACCGTAGCATCGATGATCATCTTGGTGCTAGGCTGGAGCCGGTTGTAAAAGCTCTGCACCAAATCCCAGGGCTGGATCCCGTGGTGAGGACACTGATGTTGGAGGTCCTTGAACCTCTCCTATGCCTTATAAAGTGATTCCTGTGGGAGCTGCTTGAAGTTAGAGATCGCTCCACGGATCCGCACTATCTTCGAGGGTGGATAAAACTTATCCATAAAGGCAAGTGCAAGCTTCTTCCAGGTGGTGAAATGGTTGGGAGGGTGGGCCCGGAGCCAATATGAGGCTTTATCTCTCAAAGTGAATGGGAAAAGTCGCAGCTTCACAGCATCGTCGCTAATGTCCTTTACCTTGAACGTATCACACTTCGTCAGGAAGGTGTCAATGTGATGGTTGGGATTTTCATGCGGATGCCCGTGGAAGGGATCCTACTGCATCAGATTAATCAACCCCGCCTTTAGCTCAAAGCTCGCTACCGCCAGTTGTGGTCTAAGAATGGAGGAGTTGTTCCCAAACGTTGGCTTCATATGGTCCCTGATGGACCCGGTGCGAGGAGGAGGAGGATTGTTTTACGCCATTTGAGCGGAGGGAGATGAACTTCTACTTGAGACTCTCAAAGCCCTCGCTATCTTCTCGATCTCGGGATCGAATAATAACTCTCTGGTAGATCCCTTGTAGCAAGTGTTCATGCACCAACAAACTCAAATGAATACCGTCAGTAGCACCGAAATAAATAAAAGAATAAAAATGGGTGGTAATGTGAGAAGTTATTAGAGTGCTAGCAAACTTCAGAAAATAAAAATAAGCTGAGACAAACACTATTACCGTCCCCGCCAATGGCGCCAAAAACTTGACGCACCCGAAACCTACACCTAGATTCCACCTGGAGGTGTCACGATCGCCTGGAGTGGTATGGCCCCTAGGTTTCAATTCCGGGCTCAATTTGCAAGCGGACGTTGTCGAGTTATAGTATAAATGATATCGAATCCCACAGGGATGGTGATAATGTGTATGGACTCTCAATTTACTTCTAGATCTCGAAGTGAGATAGCTATTGGGTTGAAATAGTTGGTTGGGGTGTTGATGTGGGTTCACTAATAAAAAGGACTAGGGCATTATGGATCACTACTAAGATCACTGGGGATCGATGTTAGAATAGGATCCTTATATTGCATTAGGGTTAGGGGATTGATCTCCCAATTCATGCCACTCTCGTGGGTTAGAATTGGGAGGTATTTCAGTGGCTCTTGTTGACGCAATGACGCTAGCCGTCAACGTAGCGGTATAGTTCGTCGATGGATCCCCTCAGGGCGCGAGCCGGGCATGGTCACGAGCCTCGATTGGATCCACCGATTTCCCTATTCGAATTCCTAGATACCCCTTAAGCACATCAATTCCACAGACCGTGGGCATGATCTCAGTACGGGTTATCTAAGGATTCGGTAGGATTGACTGAAATACTTCCATAAGCCCCTAATTCAACGTAGAAATCCAGATCTACATCTTCCCCTAGGATCCTAGGGCTAACCCATCAACCCTAGAAAGATCTACTCACACATGGCGATAGTAGCGGATAAAAACATCGTTTTTAGAGATGAAGACATTATAGCAATCAAAAGAATAGAGATAAAAGACTGACATCGAGCAATAGATAAGAATTGCAGTTTATAGATCCAGAAAAATTCCAAGTTTCCAAGCACAAGAACAATCAAGAACAATCGCAACAATCCAGAGATGTCGATCCAAAATTGCTTCACAGAAATTAATCTAAAAATTGTTTTTCTAACAATCGCACAGCTCTCCTCTCCAAAACTACTCAGAAAAATCTAAAAATGAGTCGCCCCTTCAGTCGCGAGCTCCCCAGCCTTCAGTCCCTAGATCGCGCAATGCCCGGCCCAGAAAATACTTCCCAAAAATGGCCCTGGCACTGCCGACCGAGTAAGTGACTCGGTCGAGCAATGCGTTGCTCGTTCGGTCACTTGGACGGAGCAGATAAGCTGCTCGACCGAGCACGACAAAGCTGCTCGACCGAGCACGACAGGGAATCGAAAAATCTCTAAATCCTTACTCTGCCTGCCCGGGCCGAGTCAGCTCAGCTCGGTCCGAGCAGAGGATGACTCGGTCACTGAAGAGCTACTCGGGCCGTGCGCTGGAATTGCTTCAGCTTTGGAATTTGATGCTGCTCGACCGAGCAGATGAACTACTCGGTCCGAGCCAGCTCGTATCAGCTCTCCTTTTATTCTTTGCGTCTGCTCGACCGAGCAGCTCCTCTGCTCGATCGAGTCATCTGGTAAAAACTCTCTCCAGAGGCTGCTAAAGCTCTCTCCTCTCCTCCTGCTCTCTCTCTCTCTAAAGCTCTCTCCTCTCCTCCTGCTCTCTCTCTCTCTCTCTCTTCTCCCCCAATGGCTCCAAAGGTATGGCGAACCCCTCAAGAGCCTCGCCAATGAGCTCACAAATGTGTCGGATGTGTTCATACCCAAGTGGGGTCCCAAATCGCTCCAAAATCACTGAAAACTCATAAAACACTACGAAACTCGAATATATCGTCAGAAATGCAATATCGTAGTAAAATGTGGGATTTGTATGCGAAAATGGCATGTGATGCATTGAAATGATGATATGAAAATTGTGGAAAATATGGACACATCAGATGCTGACGACCATGGGGTACCTCTAGTCAAACCCAATGGAGAGGTGATAGCATCTGAGCTCACTGAAAAAGGTCCGGGTGCAGAAGCAATGGTGATCATGGCCTTTGTGCTCATCGGGAGGTCCTGTTGGGCTCGTCTTCTCATCCCTCATCCGGATGCCCTCCGCGACTTCCCTACGTGTCCTCAACGGCCTGATCACCGTGATAAGCAGCCCCTCCTCGACCAGCTCCACGCCAACGATGGGATCTCTGAGATCATCACGCTCATCTCTCCGACTAGGGACGACGTCAAGATCCCCTCCTAACCGAGCAACAACTCGGATCTTCCATCTGATCTCAAGCAATTATGTCGATCTGCACCTCCACACTGAGCGGATCGTCGACCATATCTGAGGAGCTCAGCTCTCTTCGGTTGTGCTAGGTGCTTTGTCGATCTGCCCTTCCTCTCCGAGCGGTCCCTGTTAATTTCCCCGAGCCGATCACATTCCCTCGACACTCCTCCAATCGATCTCAATATCCCTTTCCTCCATACAGTCATCAAAGAATCAACGACAATGGAGATCGGTGACGGGGTAAGGCTCAGCATTCGTCTGTTCATCATGGCGATCTAGTATCCATGTTATCATCTTAAATTTGTAAAATGCAAGCACACGGAGTCGTCGTAGCGCTTTACGATCGTCCGCATGGAGGCGAATTGATCAAGTACTAGCTAGATCTAGGGTTATTGTTAGCTACATGAGCTGGGTGAACATGATGAAAAATTCGGGGATATAACGAAGAACGTGAGCATATGAGTACGAGAAATGAAAATAATAACAAGAAATAGTAGATGGGAAAGGGAAGAACACATTTAAGACAGTAGAACATGGGTAAAACATAATAGAAATAGAAAAATAAACTTATCTCCATGAATTACAAGCAAGGGTTGTCAATCCTTAGTTACAATCCATGAAAACCCCATCAAATCCTCATCAAATCTGACTCTGTTCCTAGAAAAACTGAAAATGGAGGTAAAACTGCATCCCTTCTCCCCCCCTCTCCAGTGGCACTGCTTCTTTTAAATAGGGGTTCCAAAACCCTAGAAAGTCGGGCAGAAACTCGATCCGACACGACCGCATCAAAATTGACACGGTCGCATCAAAATTAATACGGTCGCATCGTCCTGGTGCTCGTGAGAGGGCTCCAGCTCTTTGGTAATTTATGATTCGACGCAGCCGCATGGAGAAACTACGCTGCCATTTAGATCAATTGGGGCTCCAGCTGCAAGAGTGACGTGGCCACATGGTTTGAGTTCATACGTTCGCGTCGTCTCTGCAGCAAGATGAATATTGGGCCGAAGAGACAGCGAGTTACTTGGCCACATCGATTGGACGATGCGGCCGTGTGGAGTTGGAGGGGTTGAACTATATGATGCGATCGTATGGATCGTCGTAATGCGATCGAGTCGATTACATTTCCAGCTCCACATTCTCGCATTCCACACGCCCACGTGGAAATGATCCACGCGGCCGCGTGGTTCTTGGAAACTCCCAAATCAACTTGTTTTGGTTTCCGTTGCTTCGTCTTGCTTCGTCTTCTCGTTCATTGACTCCCTTAAGCTCTTTTTTGTATTTTTAGCGCTCCAATATCTTGAGTTAGCTTCCTTCCTCCTGAAACGCACAAATTGGAACAACGAAGTAAAAAAGAAAACAAAAGTAGATAAAATAGAATGAAGCGGCGCATAAAATGGTGCGAAATGCGTATGAGATGAGCGTAGAATGTATATATAAAAACAACTCATCAAAATCCACCAAGCTAAACTCTTCATCGTCCTCGAGGAAGACAATGCAAGAGTAGAGAGTGGGGGAAGCATGCATTCAACAAATTATATCAAGAATTCCATAGCGACAAGCATATATGCAGGGAAAACGAGAAATTTTATATTGTGGATGTATAAGCACACCAATTTCTATCTATCTATCAAGATATAGCTCAAAGGGTTATTTCCAACCCAAATCATCATGCAATATACAAAATCATGCCCATGCTCAAATCCCTAGAATAATTCATCTATCCCGCATAATCTATAAAAATGGAGACCGAAATCATGCGATGGGTCGAGGAAGAGCAAGTATCGTATAATAAGTCGTAAATCCATTAAAGAAGTGGCGTTCACTGCGTGCTATCCTTCCAAGATTCCTGAAGTTGCTAGCTTCATCCATGTCTTTATTTTCATCAAAAAATTGGATTCTTAGTTGATTCGTATAAGGAGTGTTGGGTCGATGACTCCCAGGCCAGACGACCTTAGGGCACCTGGCCAAAAAGGACATATCACGCCCGGTCACCCAAATACTCATGGAAATTTTTTTTGAGACAAAAGGGGACGGGTCGCCTAACAGGCCGTGGTTTTGCACCAAGCGTAAAAGTAATAATACTGCAGGCCACTATGCATACTAGAACAACACAGGCAGTTATAATGTAAATAGAAAACTCTAACACACAACAGCATCAAGAAAGGTACTCTCTACAGCTGTAAGGAAAAGAGCACGGCAGCATCAGAACACACATATACTATCTAACAGTCCGGTCCAACATAAGTACAGTCCGACAAAGGAAGTCCAACCCAAAATATACAACATCGACTAGAGTACAACAGTAAAGACCACAACACCCAGCTGCAAAAGTATTACACATCCAGAACGCTACCTCTACGTACAAGAGTTGTAACGGGGTCAAGTAGGATGTCCCGTCGGTCCCCGCTCCTGGTAGCCCTGCTGGTGTACCTGCTCTGGACTTACCACAGATGGAAACACGTCAAAGCGTGACACAGTAAAAACACTCTCACACACAGGGAGAACTACACCTGAAAGTTTATGTTCTGCAAGACAAGTACATATGTAAAATTAAGTTATCATATCAATCAATATTACAAAGGTTCAAAAGTTAAAGTTTTCAGGAACATGGTGTACGCTCGACTACGAGGACTGGGACCTATCCCGAAGTGGAACGGCAAACGGCACCCGCCAGTGGTACAACGCACTGTGTGAAGCTTAACGGGGCTCCCCACTCCACCACGTGCGAGTGGGGTCTCACTCCACCTCTGTTCGAGTGGAAAGACAACGACACACCCCGTCTGTCTACGGCGGTGGCTCCTACAGTACAACACAGCTCACATCATTAAACCTCTAACTGTACACCATGATCCTCCCCCAAACCCCGCCTAGAGGGCCCACCCACGCTAGGGAAGAACGGGACTCCCCTAGCATTTAAACTACATTCTAATCTCAGTTACTTCAACATATAATCATCACAACACAATTTCCCATCCTCAATTTACATGAACAACTTGCCACTAACAAGAGAATCACAATTATAACAACATCAGCTTACAGGAATTTCCAGAAATCAGCATTTAGGGGGGTTTTCAGTCAATTGGGATGAGAATTAGCCAAAATTTATAACTACAAAGTTGTAGAACCCATAGTTTTCCTTTCACCAATGCGTTATCAGAAATTTAGAGCAATTGGATGAATTATCAATTGGGTGAATTATCAAGACAGAAATAAGAACACATGCATCTGCAAAAATTTAAAACAGAAACAGCAGCACTTTAAACTACGATTTACCACTAACTGAAGTTTGAATCAGAAAAAGTTGAAAGCTACAAAGTTCTAGAATTTGAAGCTATCTTTCCAAGGAGACCAAGAACAGAAAAATCCAACCACTGAGCTAAAGGGTATAGAATTTCTACTAAAAGGTGTCTAGGCAAGAGCAAAACAGATAGGTTTTAGTTCAAGCCAGATTTCTCCAATATTTTGAAAACAACATATGGCAAAATTTATATAAATTTGGGGTAGGAGAAAAAGTTATACCTCCCTATATTTTTTAAGAATTTATTTCAAATCAACATAGGCACGAAAAAACATAGTTCTTCCAACTGAAAGCTTGCTGGAATTTCATAACATCATGTAACAACTACACCTCCAACAATCCATCATAACTTAAGTTTTAAAAATAAAATTTTTTGTGAAATTTAAAGACATGCAAGCCTAATTAAGGAGTGATTAAGGATTCCTAACATGCATGCAATAAGAATGAAGATTTTGAAATGGAAAAGTACTTTGAGAAAGGCAAGACATGATTTTTAAAAGAGAACTTGTAGAACGTAAACAAGGTTGAATTTTTGTTTGTGAAGATCATGTATTTCATGGTGCTAAGACATGATTTAGATGACATGCAAGCAAGGAGAACATAATCCATCATCCTACTTGATTAAAAATGTGATCTTTCTCAAGAAACATGCATAACTAAGCAAGGTGATATTTTTAGCAAAATTTTTAACTTAAGTTGTTTGAAAAATGAAAACTTTTTGAAATGATCTAACATGCAACCTAGACTCCAATGGTGAGGAGGCTTCCTATATTGAAGATGACTTGATGAGAGCTTGGTTTGAGGCCTAAGAGGTTGAAGAAGGTTCTAGGAAGAAGCCCCCTTGCATGCACCACCCTTTTCTTCTTCTTCTTTTTCTTCTCCTTCTTCTTTTTTCCCCTCCGCTCCTCTCTCTCCAATGTTGGCTGAATTGTTTTTGGGTTAATGGGGGGTTGAGAGAGAGAGAGAGAGAGAGAGAGAGAGTTATATGGAGGGAGTAGATTTTAGGGATATGTTTAGAAGATATTTTTTG
>JAULAV010004947.1:0-26070 GCA_030789695.1 Scilla litardierei | reverse complement strand
GGCAGAGTGCTGGGATTGCTTAAGGTGAGATTTTAATCTTTACCCAAGTTTAAACTTTTGATTTTGGAATGACCCATTTCTTGTCTTTTTCAAAATTTGGATCCAGAATTCTAGTTGAATATCTACTCTGATTGATGTTGTTGCTTGTTTTGTCTGGGCATTGAGTGATGACAAAATTGCTTGATTGCTGGATTCTAGTACTTAGAAGCACTACATATAACACAATAAATCCTCTGGTTATTCAATTTGGAAGTTTTATCTTGAAAATTTTAGTCAGCTGCTGTCTTTATATTACGGTATTTGAGTGTGGCAACTGTGTTAAATTTCATGTTTGATATAAATTGTCCTCATTAAGGATCTGGATGTGTGGATATAGAGAAACATAGACAACGAGTCTAAACTTAGTTTCCATTCAATCTTCGTATCACCTCCTGTTTGGATCATGGACTAGCGTACGCTTCTCGATACATTGTTCACTCCTTTATAGTAAAAAAGAACTTTTGAGTTTACCCCACAGTGCATGAGATCAAACTATTTGATTAATTTAGGGCATCTTTGTTTCTCCTGATTGATCTTCAAGGATTAAACTTGTTGCTCGTGCACTCTGCTATAACTAGAATTATTTAAAAACTGATATACAAGAAATAAGTAAATAAAATTATAAACAGTCAAGATACTTAAAGGACATAGTGATCATTGGAACATCTTGTTATAGCGGGACTTGATTGATGTAAGTTCTACGTGTTACCTTCCCGAGTCTTATGTTTTTTGACGGTCTGTTGTAGCTTGATTCTAATAACCTTCCTAAAGTTAGTTGACCATCACAACCAATAGACTCTAGCTGCTTGTTGGTCATCTGCGCTCCAGTTTGGTATCCTGGTCATCGGATGGGGCTTGAGCATGAGCATGACATACAGAAACTCGGTGCAAATAAGATTAAGAGACATGAATTCTGTCAATCTCACCATAGATGCATTGTAGAAGCATACATATGTGCATGCACGAATTATATGGACAAATAGATATGTAGAATTATCTATGTTTGGAAGTACCGGCTAAAATGAGCTTGAAAGCAATTGAATTGAAGATGAAATGAGGAACACTATGTAAGAATAATTTAAATTTTATCAAATACTGTCTACAATAAGCTATAGCAATTGAAATCATGAAAATTGAAACTATGCACTAATTTTTGAATATTGCATGAATTCTTGATGCCTTTGTATGTTTGTCATGAGAGTAGGTTTTTAAAGTAATAATGTCAAGTTTTAAATATTTTAGCTAGAAAGAAAAAGGAATTATTTTCTTACCATCTGCATTTGGAACTCCTTTTTAGCCAACTTCGGGCACATAGAATTATTTTCTTACCATATGTGTTTGTTTATCCTTTTAAGCAAACCTTGAGCTCTTACTAGTAGCAAACTTTTGATGTGCTAATTGTTCGAGTACATGCTTGTCGTGTCGGAGGTGAGACTGGTCGAGAGGGAAACGTATGAGAAATAAGGTGGTGAATCGAGGAAGATGTAGGATGGTATAGCAAAGGCAGGATTAAGATAACAAAGAGACTTTAGGGCTTGCTAACTAGGTATTTACCATTTAGTTAGTTATTTTTTGGTCAGGATACACTAGCCGGTGTGAAACAAGCACTCTATGCACTATTTATCGAATCCCATGGCTAAACCGGATATGTTTGGGTTTAGGTTCGGTCCATAAAAAAGATTCTATAATCCTATCTGATTTTATGATCCGGTCTAACTTTTAAACTTACTTGAACTATTAGATTTAATGTATGCCCCTTCATAAGCAGGTACTTTAATGGATGTGGATGTAACATCGTTTTAAGAAGTGGTGGCTAAGGCAGTTGCCTTGACACTTGTGTCACGGGTGGATTATTTAGCTACTTGACTATCTCAGTCCTGTGCGACACTTAGCTCATTCTTCCTCTTAGAATGTCTAATTCAGCCTTTTCTCAAATTCTTACACTCTCACAAGACACTCAAGAACTTAAGAGAGAACTTGGAATTGGAGAATGTCTTTGCTTCTATTGCTTGCAAATCTTGATGAATACAAATGAAATCACATTGCCTCTATTTATAGGTGAGGCTCTCTTACAATTAATGTTGGAGATTAGGCTACCAAAGTCTTACATGATCTAATGGCTTAGGAAGAGTCTCTAGAACCTTTTCCATTATTCTACACTAAATTCACTCTTTAAAGAATACACATGAATGTCAAAGAACATTCTAGATACAATATTTACAAGAATACATATTCTTGTAACAAGCTAGAGAATACCAACTCACGTGCCAACTAGGCAATGACGAGACGATGACGTGATGACCATGGCATTCTCCCCCACCTATTCCGGTGATACCATCATCGCTTGGTTTTCTCCTTGCACAATTCCACCACCAAGTCCTCGAACTATCATAGAGCCATCGTAGGTTCCCAACTACTCTTGCTTTCTTCCACTTGACGAAGTACTCAAGCGTGGATGGTTGTTGGCCTCACAAACCATCATATCCGCGATGATCTCCTTGGCCTCCTTGTCAAATTCCATTCACACTACTGTCGGCGCATGAGAAGACTTCCCTCAGCTCGAGTCATCTGGATCTCCATGGTATGGTTTCAACATACTCACATGGATGTCTGGATGGTACTTGATCGTTGGAGGAAGTTTCACCTTGTAAGCTATGTTTTTCACTCTTTTGATGATCAAAAAATGTGCCTTCATACTTCCTTATCAGGCTTTTGTGTAGTCATTTGTGCCTATCTAGCATCGAAAGCCTGATAAGTACCAAGTTCCCAACTTGGTATTTCACATGTCTTCTCTTCTTGTCAGCCCACTTCATCATCTTTGCATTCTTGCTAAAACATGACCAAACCAACTCGTTCTGCTCTTGTCATCCCTTAACAACTTTGTAGGCCACTGGACTACCTCCCATTGTAGCCTGTAGCAATAGCATGCGGATTGAGTGGTTGTTGTCCTGTCACGATCTCGAACAGACTCTTTCCAGTTGACTCACTCCGCTGAAGGCTGTACACAAACTGAGGCACATCCCGTAATTTTTGCCTAATCTTGCTCGTTGGCATACATATAGTGCATCGGGTACACCTCCAGTAGCCCGTTCACTCTCTCTGTTTGGACATTCGTTTGAGGATGGAAGCTGGTAGAGAAGCTCAAGTCAGACTCATCAATCTGAAGAGCTTCGTCCAAAATCTCCATGTGAAGAGAGTATTCCTGTCAGTGTTCTAAAAGGCGGTTTCATTATACGTGCGGTCCATGAGCGCATAGTGCATATGCAGATAATGCGACCGCTTATGCGGTTTACGTGGTTTACGCGAAAATGGATATGTTAGTATTATTATAGTAAATAAATAAGTAGTAACTAGTAAGTATAAAATCATTTGTTGTGATTGTGGTTTGATATGTTCATCTTTTTGTAAAGCATGTAATCATTCTAAATTTTTGATTTTCAGCTAGATTGATGTCTGCCTAATAATAATATAATTAATTCTGTCCTATTTACAACCGATTATGAACACTGCCCATTTCAGACAATGACAATCTGAATTGTTTGCATGCATCGTGTTTTAAATTTAAAGATTATTTATTTATCAAAACAACACAAATGCATGTGTTCAATTCTCCTAAACTCACACACATCCTCTTTAAACTCTTGCTATCCTGTTAGATGAAGAAATACCTAATCACCTATGAACAACAGAACAAACAGTGAACAACAGAGAGCAAAGAAAAATAATATACAAATAATTAACTAAGCAGAAATAATTAACACTTAACAATGATCAACTTTATAACAAAATAATTAACTAGCGCATCAAACCCACCCTATCATAATTAGCAGCCTGAATATGAAACCATGCATCGTTTTTCATTAAAAAATCAAAAAACATCTCAATTCTGGGGTGATGACTTTGGGGTGATCATCATCGATACCCCCTTAAGCCGATGGCTTTGGGTGTAACAACAAAAAAAGGAAAAAGAAAAAAAGAGAGACATATTGAGGAGAAAATACGATGCGTACCTGGGGGTTGCCGCGTCGCTACCGGAGCTCCTAGGGGTCGCTTCTTCACCGCCGGCCACCTTTGCTTCGTCGCCGGCTAAGTGCTTGCTTCGTCACCGCCTCAAAGTGAATTGCAGTTGACTTTGGGGTGATCATCATCGATACCCCCTTAAGCCGATGGCTTTGGGTGTAACAATAAAAAAAGGAAAAAGAAAAAAAAGAGACAGATTGAGGAAAAAATATGATGCGTACCTGGAGGTTGCCGCGTCGCTACCGGAGCTCCTAGGGGTCGCTTCTTCACCGCCGGCCACCTGTGCTTCGTCGCCGGCTAAGTGCTTGCTTCGTCACCGCCTCAAAGTGAATTGCAGAGGGCCGAAATAAAATTCTTTGCGATGAAATTAGCCCTAAACCCAGGCGTGACACTTTAATCGACGACATAAGTTAACGGGTCCAAACCAGGTCGGATTCGAAAATATTTCGAATTAAATTAACCCAAAACCCGATATAAGACCGCAACTTATATGCGCCAGCATACGCGCGTATGCGGGCGCATAGAAGCGGGCGTATATGCGGCAGTCTGCATATTTAGCCCGAATAACCCTGTTTTCATGTGTTTGCTCCCCGCATCCACATATGCGGCCGCATAAACCTTGTTTTAGAACACTGATTCCTGTTGCTCACAATGGTCTTTGGTAGCTCACAGTACTGCACCACATGCTTTAGGAATAGTGAGGCCGATGCCTCTATCAGATACTTCACTGGTGCTAGAATAAAGATCTCGTACTTAGAGAATTTGTCGACCACCACCATGATGTTGCATTCTTTGACTTGGGTAATTCCATGATGAAATCGATGAAAATGTTCACAGTCTATTTGGAATCTGCAATGGATCAAGTAGTTCTGCAGGTGCTCTTTGTTCAGCATTGTCTTGTTGGCAGACAAGACAAGTCTTCACATAGGCCTCCATATTGTCCCACATACAAAGCCAATAGTATGCATCCTCCAATAGTGCCAATGTTCGATGCACTCTCAGATGTCCAGCCCATAAAGAGTCATGGCGTTCCTTTAGAACTTTTTGTCGTAAGTTCCCGAACAATGACACGTACACCCATCTTCCCTTAGCATAGTGATCGCTCCTTATTTTACACCTTTTTTCTGCATATTTTCATGTCGTTTCGATCGCCCATATTGCATTTTTCACGATTATTCGATGAGATCGTGTTGCTTTTCACTATTTCTTGTTTTTGTCGTATTTCAGGAAATATGGAGCGATCTGGAGCTTAAATGAGATCAAGGGACTTTCACGCACACCGGAGCATTGCTCACGGCTTTATTGAGGAGCTAGCAGCGCTAGATGATGAGCGGAAAAGGAAAAAGTTCGATAGAATCGACGAGGAGGCAAGGAGAAGATAGAGCTCCAGAAAAAGCCTACTCGGCCGAGCAGACAGCTCACTCGGTCGAGTGAAGGATTGTACTCGACCGAGTACAACGGATACATGAGCGCATTTAGTCAAAGTCCACTTGAACGAGTGAAATATCTCACTCGGCCGAGTGAAGAAGTCCACTCGCCCAAGTGCGACATGTTTTTTCTCCTGAGATCTCAGCCGACTTACTGGAATTTGAAGAAGACTCACTCGGCCGAGTGAGAAAGCCCACTCGGCCGAGTGGCTACTCCACTCGGCCGAGTGGCACAGAGCGACGGACCCCCAAAAACCCCAGTTTCTCTGTTTTTCTTTGGGTCCGTCACTCGGTCGAGTGACATGTTCCACTCGGCCGAGTGGCGCAGTCTGCCTGTATCGCGAATTATAGGGTTCTGGGCTGCGCCAGTGGCAAATCTGTCAACATTTTCTGGCTGACTTTGGCTTGTATTTAAGCTAGTTTTCTTCCTTGTTTTAGATGAGACTTGAAATTAATTTTAGAGCATTATTCTTATTAAAACTCTGGAGATTGAAGATTGGAGATTGAGTTTGTTCTTTCTATCAAAATTTCTAGTTTTTGTGAATTGCTTTATATTGAACATGAATTGCTCAATGTTTCTATTCGTTATTTCTGTGATTGTCGTGATGAATCGTGAGTAGTTCCGTCGTTCTAGGGCATGAAGATGAACCCTATGGATTTGATTTTAGAATTGTGATGAATGAATTGATTTGTTGCTAGGGTTGATAGATGGTTAGGTTATGGTTGATTTACTACGGGTAGCTAGGAATTTCCATCGATTGGGGTTTGTAAGAGATTGGATTTTCAATCGATGGGAAGGCCTAGATTTTCGATTTAGGTTTATAATCGAGATTCTCTAGATTTGGTTTGCAAGAGATTGGACCAAAGTTAGGATTTTTATTATAAATCTATACTCATATTCGTTTGCAAGAGATTGGACGAATACAAACTATCATAACCTAGATTGTAACTCGAGTTTACACGAGAGTAGGCTCGAGGTGCGATTGAACGATGATGTCGATCTTCATACTAGCGGCTTAGGTTAGGGTTTGCACGAGAGTGGGCCCTAACTTAGGTCGCCATAGACCGGCAATAGCGCGAGAGCGTGAGCTTGGTTCTCTATTCAGTTACGACTAGTTCACCTCAATTCAAGCCATGCAACATTGGGATTCACGATTCACAAAGATGAATGACGATCCGTAGTGGGGATTCCCTAGCCCTATGCGCTTTTATTATACAGAATTCCATTTGTTAATTGAACGACAGTGACATTATTATCCAAACCATTCCTCTCTACCATCAATAGCTAGGTGATTAAGATAGAGTACTGTCAATTGTCCTCCCTGTGTTCGATACCCGCTCGCCACTTCACCGTGCGCTTGCGGTAAGACTACAGTCGTTTTTCGGGTGTATATCCGGGTGCGATCAAGTTTTTGGCGCCGTTGCCGGGGAGACGACGGTATTTTATTTTCTTTACTTAGCTATTTCTTTTTATTTTATTATCTTCACTCTTTTATTCCTCTATTGTGCTAACAATTCTATCTAGACTCTTTTTTGTGCATGTACACGAGATCAAAGATGCCCCAAGAAGAAATATTATTCGATCCTGAGATCGAGCGTACGGCAAGGAGGCTTAGAGCTGAGAGGAGATTTGCTATAGAGGAAAATCAAATGGCCGCGCCGGAAACACCAGAGGAGCTAGCAGCGCGTATGGCCAGGCTTGTCTCCATCCGAGATAGGTTACGGTCCAAGACCATGTCTACCACCTCTTCTATAGTCATGCCGGAGTTGGCGGCCGATAAGAACTTTGAGCTGAAAACATGACTTGTAGTGTTGATGCAACAAGACATATTTCATGGGAACTTACAAGAAAACTCGCACTACCATCTGCAATCGTTCTTGGCTAAATGCACCACTTTCCAGATACCTGGCGTGCCGGTTGACGCTATTCGACTGCGCATCTTCCCGTTTACTCTTCGAGATAAGGCATTATATTAGTTGAGGACGCAAGCCGAAGGGATCTTCACCACTTGGTATGAGCTGGCGAGCGCATTTGTCAACAAGTTTTATACACCATCCAAGACTATTAAGATACGGAGCGCTCTTATGTCCTTCAAGCAAGGCCCTCAAGAAACTTAATATGAGGCGTGAGAGCGTTTCAAGGATCTCCAACACCAATGCCCCCACCACAGTATTGAGCCATGACAGCTTGTGCATAGCTTCTATAACGGATTGCAACCGAGCACAAAGCAAATAATTGATGCAACCGTCAATGGGCTATCTTGTCAAAGACACCGGATGACGCTACGGCTTTACTTGAGGAGATGGCTCGAATAATCAGCAGTGAGCCGACGAAAGGGGACATTCTTCGTCATCCTTGAAGCCGGTGAGTATTTATGAAGCAAAGGCCGTGGCAGAGCTCTCTATAAAATTTGATTCTCTTCACAAAGTCGTGGAGAGACTAGAAAAGTTGGTTAGTGAACCACATGGAGCCCCACCGTTTCTACACCGGGAGGAAGCATGAGCGACTGGCAAGATCAAGCCCATGTTATGTTTGTTGGAGGGGAGCAAGGAGACGGATCCATGGAGCAAGCTCAATATGTTACGGGTAGTACCGGAACCCGGCTACAAGGGGTCACCTCGGATTTTCATACGCCAACAATGATGGAGCCTTGAATCCACTGCCGCAACAACCACAAGCCCGGCCTCCATAACAACCACATTATCAATAAAGAGCACACCAACAACAAAACTACCCACCGAGACAACAAGCGGGGCCATATAGACCCCCGTGGTATAATCAAGGATGGACCACGAGCGCCTCCAAGGTCGGACCACGAAGCAAGGGTGGAAGAGTTCATGGCCGAACAAAAGAAGTTTAATGCAAAATTGACGGCCCAACAAGATTCCCTCAACACCGTCGTGGTACAGTTATTGAGCAACTCGCATTGCTAAATAAGAACAATCAACAATTGCCGGCTCAACCGGAACAAAACTCACGAAGCAACACCGGTCACATCAATGCAGTTGTGGCAGTGACTACAAGAGGCGGGATGGACACTACTCCCGCCATGATTCCAGCTAGGGAAGAAATTTCGGTTGATAAGGAACCGGGCAATGCAGAGGAGGACCTAAAGGCGCCGAGCGATCGTGAAAAATCTGAAGTAGAGAAGTCACAAGAGGAGCACACTTATATGCCACCGATACCATTTCCACAACGATCGGTAAAGGCAAGAATTGAGAAAAGGCTCGTCAAATTTCTGGAGTATTTGCGAGGTGTGAGTTTGAATATCACATTCTTGGATGCCATCATCGAAATCCTGTCATATGCTGAGTTTCTAAAGGATTTGATCGCGGGAAAGAAGCGAAAAGAGAGGATCATGCTCGCCGAGCAAAGTACATGGTTTACTAGAAAGGAGAAAGCGCCGACCAAGTTCAAAGATCCCGGTAGTTTCCGAATTACTTGCACGCTTGGAGGAGTCCCACTTCAGAAAGCTTTGGTGGATTTGGGAGCAAGCGTGAGCCTAATGCCCCTCACGATGTTTAAGAAATTGAATACGGGAACCGACCTCAAGGCCACGGACATGATGATACAACTCGCCGATGGGCGAATCACTAGGCCGGTGGGGATTGTCGAAAACATACCATTTTAAGTACCGGGTGGACTTTGCCTACCATGCGACTTCATGGTGATGGATATTAAGGAGGAAGGTGATACATCGCTGATTCTTGGACGCTCTTTCTTGGCCATCGCCGGAGTGATTGTAGATGTGAGGGAAGAAACCTTGTCTTTGAATGTCGGCAATATTGAAGTTGAGCTCCATATCCCGAAGGCGATGAAGCATGTGCCTTGGCCAGAGGACGTGGATTATGTGGACCTCTTAGACGAGGTGATTGACGACGCCATGCCATTTGCCATCGGGGCCAAGCACGATGACGGCCTCGAATAAGGCCAACTTACCAAAGACGGCGTGATGATGGGAGACCCGCCGGACCCTCTTACGGATGAAAAGAAGGACGCTGATTTCGTCAAGATTAAAGAGCTATGCAAACTCTCTACGGTGAAGCATAAGAAGAGGGCTCCACTGGACAACAAATCTTCGCCGCCGGCCAAGAAGAAGGATGTCAAAAGCTCAAGCTTGGGGGACTCACCTCCGCTACTATCCATGATGAAGGAGAGCCGAGGAACGTCGAAGAAAATCAATAACTAAACCCAAGTGGCCTTCCAGGCAAATTTGACGCGCGCATTTCACGTGCGCCAAACATCGAGCTTTAAACGCGTATCTTAAGGGGGGTCGATCTCAAGACCTTAAACGAGCGCTTGTCGGAAGGAAACCCGACGGTTCTATCTCATTTTTAGTTGAATTTTCCTTTTATTTTTGTTTTAGATCTTTATTAGTGTTTAGAGTCGAAAGTCGAAGAAAAACCTGACAAGTGGCAATATTTTTCATTTCAGGCTATGGAGAATAGGAGACCATATGAATGGAGGACGGCCATGGCAAAGGAGAACGCTCCAGGGATGCGCTCAGGCGTCAGGAGAAGGAAGAAACTGACGGGGAAAAGAAAATCAGAAAGTGGAGCAAAAACAGAGAGTTGGAGCTGAAAATAGCAGCCCACTCGGTCGATTGACTTTGTCACTCGGCCGAGTGAAGACTTCTCGGTCGAGTATGGTACTGATTAGGGAAGATTCAAAAAAAAACCCTCTCTGTTAATTACATGCCACTCGGCCGAGTGACTGTCACTCAACTGAGTGAATCAGACACTTTCAGCACTTGAAAAGCTCTAAGTGGCCTTGCCACTCGGCCGAGTGACTTTTGTCTACTCACCAGAGTGGAAAGTGCTACTCGACCGAGTCGGTACTTTCACGAAATTTTTTAAAATCTTAATAAACTGAGCCACTCGGCCGAGCGGTCACGTCACTCGGCCGAGTGACTTACCCTATGTAAACCCAGCTCGCGGCCCCAAATTCCCAAATTTCCCAAATCGCAATTTCACAGCCGAGCCTCCGACAAATCCCTCGAGCGATCCGACCACTCGCCCGAACCGCACCCACCTGCGCCCAAGTGGCGCGACCCCGTGCCGCCGACGTCGCCGTTGCCGCTGCCCCTATGCCGCCGATCGTTCCCCCTTAGCCCTAAATTCCCCCTTATCTCCAAATCTCCATTTCGTAAGCCCTACTTCGTCCCGAATCGAAATCAAACTATATACACACACACCTATTTCTCTTGATTTTCCCCTAAATTTATTGATATTCATTGCTAATTAATCTATTTGTGTTTCAGGATAGCTTTAGGGAGAATCAGGGGCAGATTCTGAGCTTCTGAGGGGAGGCGTCTCTTTGCTCACACTGCTCGCTTGGAGTCGCGTCGTGCATGGGTATATTCGCTCCTTTTCTATAGCACTTCGCGTTGGTAGGCACATCTCACGGAACCCATGCCTCCACGCACTAGGGCGCGTTCGCGGGCGCGCGCCTCCAAGCGGAGGAAGACTAGCGAGCCTGGCTCTTCCTCCGCTAGAGCGGACTCCCCGCCACCTAACCCACCACCGCCCACACTTCCGCCTCTTACCGCACCCATTCCACCCCCACCGGCACAGCCTGTCCCCGCTTTTGACACGATGGGGATCACTTTCAGAGATGACGCACACCACGCCAGATTTGAAAGAATCTCCCATCGATCGATTATCCCTTCTAGGTTTACACACATTGCAGATTTTGAGTGCCCAGGGGTATTTGAGGGCATACTCCAGTTGTATGACAACGTGGGGTGGCGTGATTTTCTGTCGGTGTCGGCGGACACCTACGTCCGACCACACTCGAGGTCCTTAGTTCTATCCGTAGAACTCCCGAGGTTGCTCATTTCGTCTGATGGATCGTGAATGCGAGATTACCCTCGATATGCTCCGAGCCTATTTTCAGTGGCCCCCGTCCCGGATCCCGACCGCGCTTATGGTCCCACGCACATCCCCCACAGTCATTCGATACTCATGCCTTCTGGACACTCATCACAGGATCACCTCTCGCCTTCGACTCTAGTCGGGCCAAGGCCTCCTCTATCGTCCACATATGCCTCCACATTGCTTAGCGCCTTATGTCGACCACTTTTCTCGCGAGGTATGAGCCTGGGACAATGTCTACGCCTGAGCTCTATATGCTCTACGCGATGACTAGAGCGAGAGCCTTCGAGGTTGGTGGAGACGTCTTACTCCCCACTACTCAGATCGATATAGCCAGTTGGTATCTAGATCGCATCATTATCTCTGTCGTCGCCGGGACGGCTATTTGTTGTGGCGGTCTGATTACCCTTCTGGCTCCCATGTGCGGGGTTGACCTCCCAGCTGGTTTGCTACAACCCACGGGCCCCACTTTTCTTTCCATTGATGTCATGGTCCGCATGAGGATGTTGCGTACTCATGGTCAGCACCACTGGGTTTGGCTGCACGGTCCATTTGCGCAGATTATATGGTGCTTCCGAGCCCCGCTCAGACCCACATTGGACCCGCAGCAGGGGTGTGGAGACCAGAGATGGACCTCCTCATCCCAGCTGCGTACGTGCTCGAGCCTGAGGGCGTTTAGCAGGAGCCACTCCTCCCCCTCTAGACCCGGAGATCCCGATCCCTCAGCCTGCACCTGATTTAACCTCTGCTCCTGACACCTCTGTCCATAATTCTGTCAGTGTTGGGATCACACTTGCTGAGTCCACCATCACCACCACCTCTGTACCGTTGACCTCTGATCCCATTTCTTATGTGAGTTCTGAGAGCGCCCCACCACTATTCTTGAGAGAGGCGAGCCTTCCTTTATTCCGACAGCTGAGACCTTGTCGTCACCAGATTTCTCGACCCATGGGGACTCATTTCCTGTTGATTTCACGACCTCTCCAGTAGTTGACACTACCGTCTCTGCTGCCGCTGTCTTCACCGAGAGTGTCGTGACGTCTGTCCCCATTTCTATGTCAATAACCTCTCTGCCGTCCTCGTCCTCTGTCACCGCTTTAGATTCTGCAGTTGCTCACACTTCTGAGAGCATTCCTCGTCTCAGCCTCCCACCGAGGCTGAGCGTCTTTTGGCGAGCACAGCACCACACACTCACCCAGTCGTGGCCCCACTAGTCTACGGTAGCCGTGCTCGGCAGCCTCGATCCCCACCTGTTCGACCCTCTGCCCCTCCCCCGACACCCTAGTTCAGCACATGCGTGCTCTAGAGGGGGCCGTTAGTGGGCTCAGAGAAGATTTTCGGGCTCTTGCCGCCACCGTTAGCACTGTGTAGTCTCGCGTCGCTCTACTCCCTGGTATTCAGGTTACCCTGAACCAGATTCTTGCGTGACTGCCACAACCCCCACCTGCCGCTGTTCGTCCCATTTCACAACATCCACCACCGCCACCACCTCCCCCACTACAGGACGGTGCTGGTGATCCACCACCTGCTTAAGCACACACTTGATGCCTCTCATATTTTTGCTGCTGCCATGATTGATATCATTTTTTCTGCCGATTTTGCGCACCTCCTCCCCACACATTTTGGTCACATTTTGATTAGATCTGTTTATATCATGCTGGGAGAGAGGAGGTATTTTTGGGACCGTTACATTGCACCACCTTGACCTCTGCACTCATCACTTGTATTTCTATTCCATTTTCTTTCATTTTTCATCCTTTATCATCATGCATCCCCACCCACCCACCCCTACCATATTTCTCCTTGTGCCACACATAGCACATTGAGGACACTGTGCAGTTTAGCTTGGGAGAGGGAGTGTCTCACGCACTTTTCGTTTTCTTCATCTTTATCCTCATTTTCCACCTTTCTTTATTTTACACTTATTTTCACCCACTTTTTCATATTTTTCTCATGCATCACGCTTTCTTATTTTTGTGTGTACCACATATGTATATTAGTTCTTATTTTTCCTTTATCCTTATTTCTTTATCCTTTTTGGCTAGAGATGAATTTTCTGTGATGACGATGACTTGGAGCTAGCTTGCTTTTATATGCACATTCTCTTGCCATGACATCGTTTTTATTTCAGATATCATGTGCTATACTTTTCTATGTATTCGAGAATAGTAACCTGCATCTTTAATACATGATTGTGAATGAAGTTCTACCATTAGCTGAGTCTGAAGATTTATATTGTATACTTTTCATAGAAAACACACCAAGCTTCACGCATTGATTGCCTAAATTTGGAGTAATGTTTTGTTGTCTACTATCACTTCTATTTGCATGAAATTGTACGCTCACCTTCCAGGTTGATTGAATGTATGCCTTTTTAATATAACTGGATTAGTTTACTTTATGAATTCAAACTGGGGTTATTTAATACTGACCCCCTGTGTTTTCTCGGAAATTAGTAGTACCCCCCTATGGTTTCAATAATCAGTAAGACCCCCCTGCCATAGGGGGGTGATACTAATTTTTGAGAAACCCTGGGGGGGTGATACTAATTGTGGAGGGGGGTCTTACTAATTATTGAAACCATAGGGGGGTACTACTAATTTCCGAGAAAACACAGGGGGTCAATACTAAATAACCCTTCAAACTGAGTAGATTACATTGCCCTGCTGAAAGCTGTCATGCACATTCTAAAGAGTGAACTGAGCGTTGCATATTTTTCTTTCTCCACATATCTTGAACATCATTTCTATACTTAAAATCATTGGTGAATCTCCATTTAGCGAATCTTACATTGGCATCTTCCCCTTGCTATAAGGTCCAAGCTCCAATACCCCAAAATCAAAAGAGATAAAAAAAAGAAGAATACATGCATATCTCTCTATCTTTGATTTGTGATCGTTATTGTATATATTGATTTCAAAAGAAAAAAGAGAAGAAAAAAAGAAGAAAGAAAAAGAGAAAAGAGAAACAAAAAAGAAGTTCATACACAGTCCCATTTCTTTCTTTCTTTCTTCCCTCTTTTATTTTTCTTGGAGCTTCAAAAAATGGGAAAAAGTCTTATTGGTTCTATTTGATGCCACCACGCTTATAGATAAGCTTGGGGGAGAGGATCCGATTATGTGTGAGAGAGTGGCCACTTGTCTGTGCATGACGACCTAAGCTAGGTAATTTTCGATACTCAGAGAGATTACTTGGAGTATAACGAAATCCACGAATTGAAATTTGGCATGCATTTCATGAAAACCGCTTCTTTCTATTCTTATTGCTCCATAATTTGTGATGCCTCTTATACTCCAAATAAAAAGCGATCAATTGAAAAGTGTGTGATTTATGATTATGTATATTACTTTGGATGCCTCAGACGATGCTAATTCTAGAATGATTTCATGTTTCATATCGTTTTGATATTCTTAGGTTTCTATATCGAATGCATTTATATATGATCATGATATCGAGATAAAAATCATTTGCATGTTTTTATTCGTCGTATGTTATTTTAGTAAGCAGCTCCACGTCCTGAGAAAATGATCTAGCACCTCCCTCTTTGTTTTCTATTATATCTTCTCTTTCCTTTTTCCTTATTTTTACCCGCCACGTTCGCCTTTTTTACTCATCTTCCTCGAGGACGAGTAAAAGGTAAGCTTGGGGGATTTTGATCACTCCTTATTTTACATCTTTTTCTGCTTGTTTTCATGTCGTTTCGATCGCCGTATTGCGTTTTTCACGATTATTTGATGATATCGCGTTGCTTTTCACTATCTCTTGTTTTTTTCGTATTTCAGGAAATATGGAGCGATCTGAAACATAAATGAGATCAACGGGACTTTCACGCATACCGGAGTATCGCTCACGGCCTTTTTGAGGAGCTAGCAGTGCTAGATGATGAGCGGAAGAGGAAGAAGTTCTCGATAGAATCGACGAGGAGGCGAGGAGGAGAAGATAGAGCTCCAGAAACAGCCTACTCGGCCGAGCAGACAGCTCACTCGGCCGAGTGAAGGATTGTACTCGGCCGAGTACAACTGATACATGAGCGCATTTAGTCAAAGTCTACTCGGGTGAGTGAAATATCTCACTCGGCCGAGTGAAGAAGTCCACTCGCCCGAGTGCGACAGAGTTTTTCTCATGAGATCTCAGCCGACTTACTGGAATTTGAAGAAGACTCACTCTGCCGAGTGAGAAAGCCCACTCGATCGAGTGACTAACTCCACTCGGCCGAGTGGCACAGAGCGACAGACCCCCAAAACCCCAGTTTCTCTGTTTTTCTTTGGGTCCGTCACTCAGCCGAGTGGCATGTTCCACTCGGCCGAGTGGCGCAGTCTGCCTGTATCGCGAATTAGGGTTCTGGGCTGCGCCAGTGGCAAATCTGTCAGGATTTCCTGGCCGACTTTGGCTTGTATTTAAGCTAGTTTTCTTCCTAGTTTTAGAGGAGACTTGAAATTAATTTTAGAGCATTAGTCTTATTAAAACTCTCAGCTGGAGATTGAAGATTGGAGATTGGGTTTGTTCTTTCTATCAAAATTTCTAGTTTTTGTGAATTGCTTTCTTTTGAACATGAATTGCTCAATGTTTCTATTCGTTATTTCTGTGATTGCCATGATGAATCGTGAGTAGTTCCGTCGTTCTAGGGCATGGGGATGAACCCTATGGATTCGATTTTAGAATTATGCTGAATGAATTGATTTGTTGCTAGGATTGATAGACGGTTGTGTTATGGTTGATTTACTACGGGTAGCTAGGAATTTCCATCGATTGGGGTTTGTAAGAGATTGGATTTTCAATCGATGGGATGGCCTAGATTTTCGATTTAGGTTTATAATCGAGATTCTCTAGATTTGGTTTGCAAGAGATTGGACCAAAGCTAGGATTTTTATTATAAATCTATACGCATATTCGTTTGCAAGAGATTAGACAAATACGAACTATCATAACCTAGATTGTAACTCGAGTTTGCACGAGAGTGGGCTCGATGTGCGATTGGACGATGATGTCGATCTTCATGCTAGCGGCTTAGGTTAGGATTTGCACGAGAGTGTGACTTAACTTAGGTTGCTATAGACCGGCAATAGCGCGAGAGCGTGAGCTTGGTTTTCTATTCAGTTACGACTAGTTCACCTCAATTCAAGCCATGCAACATTGAGATTCACGATCATAAAGATGAATGACGATCCGTAGTGGGGATTCCCTAGCCCTAGGCGCTTTTATTATACAGAATTCCATTTGTTAATTGAACGACGATGACAGTATTATCCAAACCATTCCTCTCTACCATCAATAGCTAGGTGATTAAGATAGAATACTGTCAATTGTCCTCCCTGTGTTCGATACCCGCTCGCCACTTCACCGTGCGCTTGCGGTAAGACTACAGTCGTTTTCCGGGTGTATATCCGGGCGCGATCACATAGAGTAAGCCGTCCTCAAGTCAGAATCTCCAAGTCTTTCCTTCCTTGGCATACTCGATTAGCGATTTTGCTATTGGATCTTGCATGAGGCTCTCTCCCGTTTTGCGGTCGAGCAAGGGACTTTGTGACCGTCTCATCACAGCTGCGAGTTCTGCCTTTCGAGTTAATGCATCTACTACCAAGTTTGCTCGACCTGGCTTGTACTCCAACACATAGCTGAACTCCTCTAAGAAGTCTTGTCATCTTGTTTGCTTGGAAACAACTTCTCAATTTTGAAGTAGTTAGTGGCTATGTCACGTGTCTTCACCACGAACTTGTAACCAAGTAAGTAGTGTCTTTATAGGCGTACACAGTTGACCACCGCCATCATCTCCTCTTGAACGATGTATCGTCGTTCGGTGTCATTCAGCTTCCGGCTCTCATATGCGATGAGTTGTCCATCCTGCATCAACACCCCTCCGATGGTGAAGTTGCTCGCATTGGTGTGGATCTCGTATGGCTAGTTGAAGTCTGGAAGGGAAAGGTTTGGCTTCATTATCACCGCCCTCTTTAATCCTTCGAACGCTTCCTAGCACTTCGGGCTCCAGCTCCAAGCCCGATTCTTCTTCAGCAAGTCTTTCAATGGGGCCACGATAGCCTAATAGCCTCAGATGAATCGATTGTAGTAGGTTAATCCAAAAAAATGACTGCAACTCTGTCACCTTGATAGGAGGCTCCCACTCCTGAATGGCCCGAACCTTCTCTTGGTCCATCTGGATCTAGCCCTTTCGGATGACGTGTCCCAAGAACACAACTTCCTCCTGTGCAAACGAGCATGTCTCCCTCTTCACGTATAACTCGTTTCGTCAAAGGGCTTCGAATATTTGTCTCAAGTGCTGATGCTGGGTGATGCCTCAGCTATAGATCAATATGTTGTCGAGGTACACATTGACAAATCGATCCAGGAAGGGTTCTAATAATTTGTTCATCAATGTGCAGAAGGTTGTCGGAGCATTGGTGATGCCAAAAGGCATGACTAAGAATTCATAGGAGTCATACCTCATCACACATACCGTCTTTGGCTCATCTTCTTTGGCAATCCACACTTGATTGTCTCTCGATCAAAGATCCCGCTTGGTGAAGTAACTCACCTGTCCCAGACGAATAAGTCTACCACCAGAGGAATTGTGTACTTGTTCTTTACCATGACTTTGTGGAGTTTCCGGTAGTTTATGCACAACCAAAGATATCCATCGTGCTTCTTCTAAAATATAACATGTGCACTATATGGAGCTTTCGATGATCGAATATATCCTGCATCCAGCAAGTCCTTTAGTTACTTTCGAAGTTTCTCCAACTTCGATAGAGCTATCCGGTAAGGCCCCATCGTTGATGGTTGCGCACATGTCATCAACTCGATTTTGTGATCCACTTTCCTCTTAGATAGTAGCTTGCTAGGAAGCTTCTTGGGCATAACGTCTTGGTACTCCTCCAAGATAGACTGGATGTCTTTTAAAACTTCCTCATCTTTAGTTGAGTCTTCCTCCATCTTCACCGCTTTAATGAAAGTCTATTTATTACTCGAACCTTTTGGAGAGCTAAATGGCAGAGAGAATCTTGCTTGTCAAGGCCTTCTCTCTTTGGATGGAAATTATGCAAACCTTATCATCGAGAAAGCACATTGTGTTGTCTTATAGACCTAACACGGCCTTCTTCCGAACTAGGAACTCCAAGTCGATAATCACATTAAATTCATCCATACCGATCACCGTCATGTCCACTGGCCTAGACCTCTCTCCTACCCTTACTTATATTTGCCGCACAATGCCAACAATAGGAGTAGGTTCCAAGTTGACGGTTTTGATAGTACCCTTCTCTTTGGTCACTGCAAGGCCTAAATCTTCGGCCACCTTATCCGAAATCAAAAACTGAGAAGCAATGATATTAAGGGGAGCTTTGAAGGTCTTACCGACGATCACCGTCTCTATGAACATTGGCCCCTTTGGCCTTTCATCCACCTTGGTGTGAATGGCATTGAGAAGACGTAGTGAGTTCACCCTCGTTTTCTCTTGTTGCTTCTCCTCCTCCATTCTTGATTAGAGTCACATGCTTGGCCCCCTTCGGACACTCCCAAGCTTTGTGTGGACATTCTCAGAAATAGCATTGGAGTTTTTTCGGAAGATCCTCTTTGGTTCGCTCAATTGACTTGCCCTTCCATTAGTTTAGCTTAGGGTGAGAGTACTTGGATGGTTTCTATTTCTCTCCTCCATCTTTGACATGGTTCACCTTCTTCTCCTTTGGCTTAACAGAGTCTAACTTCTTGAATTCGATCAGAGATTCCGCCATAGCCATAGCTTGGGCGCGGGTTTGTACTCCATGTCTCTGAAGCTCCATCTTGGCCCACCCCGCGAGGTTATCCATGAAAGTAAAGAGCGAATTCTTCTCTCGCATGTCGGGAATCTCAAAAAGCAATTCTGAAAATTCCTTTACATAATCTCGAATAGAACCTTTTTGAGTGAGGCATCGAAGCTTACATCGTGCGTCATTCTCAGCATTCTCCAAGTAGAATTGCTTATTGATCTCTGTCTTGAACTCTTCTCATTTGTTGATGGTACACGTTCCCTTCTTCATATCATTGCATTGTCTACGCTACCATAGCATATCAATATCTTGGAGGTAAATATGAGCTATGAGGAGCTTCAAACCATCGTTCCTGATCTCCACTACATCGAAATATCTTTCAATGTTCCAAAGAAAATCTTCGAGTTTACGAGCATTCCGTGTACCACCATAAGGCTTCGGTTTTGGAACATCCACCTTTGACAAAAAGGGATGGGTGACGACCGCTCCACTTGTTCACGCCATCTTTTGTTGGTTGAACTCGTCCCTGAGCTCGTCTAACTCCTTCATAAGTGCTTCCACTTGAGCCTATAGGGCAGCATTCCTTTGCTCCAAGAGATCATCTCTCTTCTAGAGCATGTCGATGATCGAGTTGAAGACCGTTAGAATCTCCTCCCAAAGCTCATCTCTCTCAGACCTCAGCTCCTCGATGCTTTCCTCCATGGCCTCGAACTGATACTCTGCCTCAGCCGCGGTGAACTCTGCCTTACCCAGCCATGCCTCGAACGCCGACATGATATCCTTGGACTTTTCTCTGCGAGGTGACCTAGTGGTACCTTTCGTTATCTCAGAGTCGCTTAGAACTGGAATCTCACTGGTTGACATCCTTCTTCTCGAGCCGCGAGCTCTGATACCAACTGTCGTGAACTTATTGTTTAGCTACTTGACTATTCCAATCCTGTGCGATACTTAGCTCACTCTTCCTCTTAGAATGGCTAAGTCAGCCTTTACTCAAACTCTTACACTCTCACTTGAAACTCAAGAACACAAGAGAACTTGGAAGTAGAGAATGCATTTGCTTCTATTACTTGCAACTCTTGATGGATACAAATGACCTTCTATTGCCTCTATTTATAGGTGAGGATCCATTACAATCAATGTTGGAGATTATACTTCTAGAGTATTCCATGATCCAATGGCTTAGGAAGAGTCTCTAGAACTTTCCCCATTATTCTACACTAAATTCTCTCTTTAAAGAATACACATGAATGTCTAAAAACATTCTAAATACAATATTTACAGGAATACCATTGGAACCATCTAGAGAATGCCAACTCACGCGCCAAGCGCCAACTAGGCGATGAGATGGCGATGACATGACGACCGTGACACTTGCTTGGGCAGAGGTGGCCACATATGCTGTCGCTTCAGCCTTAGGTATCCATGATTACGCATCTTTGCTAAAAAATTAATTTATCAGACGCTCTGACGGCCACTCTTGTCACTCTTCTTGTCGCTTCTAGCAGATATTTACTTTTTGTTATTGCATCTGCTCGGCATCGCTGCTGCATGCTCAAGTTATGGAAGCATGTTTCGATTAACCTGCTTCCTTTTGCCATGGGTTAAGGCTCGTGCCTAGTCTCTCTGTCTATTTTTTCTCTTACTTTCTTAAGATGGTGGCCAACCATAATACCAATCATAAGTGATGGCCATAACGGTAAGAGGGTGTCTGACGACAGCAAAAAAGGACGATCAATGGCATAGGCAAGTCTTTTTTCCTTTGCTATTTTGACCAACGACCCTATATGTGGCTAGGTGCTAGGCACTGGGGCTGGTGTCCTGCAACACCTAAAGCCTTTTTCAATATTAAGATTTAGCCCATGTTGGTATCAACTACGAAATATGTATCTGGAGATTTTTTAATGGTATAACAGTCTAATTGTATTCTTTGGTATGGTGAATTCTCCCTCTAATTGTATTCTTTGGTATGGTGCCTCTTGCTTTTTGCAATACATTACCATTTTAAGGGTGACAAACAATCGAGATTATTTGTTCGGAGATGGTCTTAGAGATATATCCATCCATAAGCAGGTATAGTAGGCATACGGCTATTGTACATGCCAACATGTTCATCTACCTTACAAAAAAAGGTATTTTATTTGTTCTTCACATCCTTGTCCACAGCCACTTCAACCACATCAATTACTCACTGTTACATCCTTTGTTCAATCCCCAAATCCCAAAAAAACTTGTGAAAGATCGCTTTTGAGATTAAATCTGTAACCGCCAGGGCATAACACCTAAATCCTACCGCCACTACCTCAAGTAGGCCTAGATCATGTGGGGTTGTTTGGGGATTAACATGTGAGTTAATCAATTTCAAATTTCCAATTATGGGTTCGAGTCATAATGAATAATCACAAAAGTGTTAAGCCATACAGAGGTAGTTCTTTAATGATATTATATGGACAAAAGTTAGGACCGTTGGGATTTACTAGTATGTTTACTTGACTTTTTTATTTGAATATTGACCATGGTGTATTGGTGGGGACTATAAAGGAACTAGAGATAACCCATGCACATAGTACATGGGTGCATCAGAAAAAAACCCATCCACAGGATGAGGGCCATACGCAAATTGAAAATATATGTAGACGAGTGAGGTTGATTGTGTATATTGTCTTGGGGAAAATGGCGAAAGCATGGGGTGAACGTGCAACAACCCAGGGAGGGTTAAAACGTTAAGAAGCGGAGTGTTAATATGGAAGGAACCCGGGGGGGGAATGTTGAGAAGCGGCGGCTAAAGCGGAAAAAACCCATGGATGGCCCAGTGGGAAAAGTGCAGCGACAAGAGCGCAAAAATGGAGAAGAGGGGGGGGGGTGTTTTTTTGGGGGGGGTAAGAGGGCAATGGCAACCACGTAATTATGCAGCCAGGGGGTCATTTGTGTGGAGGGCTGTGTGGGGAGCCGGGTGCACCCTCTCCCTTTGCCACATGGGACAAAGGATGCAACATGTGACAAACCCTTTGCCACATCAGGACAAAGGTGGGGCCCACATCCCCCATTTGTAATATAGATGTTAGGAGGCAATGTTTCAAATGGCAGAGGCAGAGGCATGGTAGCAAGAGGCCATCACATGTCAGAGCGACATAGCAGGGTCACAGTGCCACCATGGAGTTTATTTAATTTAATTTAATTTAAATATATTAAAATTAAAGAAAAATCAAGAAAAATAACACTAATTCGGGCAAATAGTTTTAAAAAATCAAATTTGGTTTATACAACCATATTCGTCAATCATTTTCAAGTTTTTCAACTATTAGCAAGCAATATAAATAATTTAATAAGTGAAAATGATGATTGTGCCTTAAAACCACATTTTAATTCATTTCGTCACCCAAGCTTCATATCCTATAAAAATTCATTGCTTGTACATGGAAAAAAAATAAAAATAAATTACTTGGTAATAATAAATAAAGAAGTATGTAAATAAATTTAAATAATATAATCATAATATATGAATGTAACAAATAGCAGTGGAAATGGTGTAGCGGGGAGGGGCCACCTCCGCCAATGTGGCTGCCCTGGTAGGGCCATGGTGGGCCATTTAAAACAATGTTGGGAGGTTTAAAAATTTGCTTTATCAAGGTGATGGTTAACGTTAACTTCAATTTATGTCTGTTTCATTTTTGTAATAACTGCTGTTATAAAAACCGATAGCCTTGGTGTGGGCGGCCCTCTTGGCCAGTTACTCAGGGCCTGGGTGGACTAGTCGCTCAGGTGGTGCTAGGCAACCTAGGCGACCCATTCATCTTCGTCATCTTCTTTTTCATATATATTTTTCATCTTCTTTCTAATGCTACATCTGCTTTAAAAAAACTACTACGCAATGCCTGGCGTCTCGGCTGATAGTTGCACCTTTTTATTCTCTTGGCATTGTGGGTGTTAGAAGTATCCGAAATTTTCTGATGTCTGGCTTAAAACCTGCATGCTGAGATGTGGGTCTAGTACAAGAAGCAATGAAATTCTGGCCTTTGCCATGTTTATCTGACTTGTAATTAAATTAGCACGAAGCTGTTCGACTTCAAGGAACATATTGAATTGGGTAATCCATATTGCCATGTGTGCTTTCCAATTAAAAAGTGAGCCATCTGATGTGATTAACGACATTCAAACCACCTAGAACCCTGATTAATTACTTATTGGTATGTTTTCCTAGTGCATCAAGAGTGGCCGTATACCATACGTTTAAAAAAACATATAGTACAAGTAAATAACACATTTTTATTTCCGCTTAATGCGTAGTTAAAGTGTGGAAACCATTTTAGTTTAGGTGTTTAAATAATTTAAGCTTCCAAAATCACGGCAAACATATATTCCCAAAAGAGTCGGCCATCATAATGATCTTTTCATTTGACGCTTTGTCTCACAATCTCAACACTTGGAGCAGCTTTGCGTGCTAATTTGTTCTTTTGATAGTTGGCCCAATGAATGAGATCTCATAATGGAAAGATCCATATCTGAACGTGTGGATTTAACGATTGGACACCACAAATGAAAATTAAGATGGTCCTTAATTTTTCTTATATATTTTGATTTCTTTTTATCTGAATTTCAGTGAGTCCGGTAATTTTCCCTCTGTATTCTAACTGTCTTCTAGCATAGGAAACCATGTGCGGACATGCATGGCCACACACCCACACACCCGACCACCATCCTTTCCATGTGCACGTGCGTGCACACACACCTTATTGTATGCCCAATAAGCAATAATTGTCAATTCCTTTGTCTTAATCTTTTGCAGGTATCTGCAGCCATCATGTTTGATGCTGGAGTAGGAGCATGCATGGAATACTTAGAAGCGATTCCCTGGTCCGAGGATCAGGAGGAGGAGGTTGTATCTGTTCTGAACCATCTTGAGCTTCGCGAGTCAGTGACTGGGGTTTTGAAGAGAGTTTTTGTAGAACCATCTACTTCCTCCAGAGTAGATGGTATCTTCTTGCAACTTCTCATGGGAGTCCTACAAGCAAAAGATGAGAAAGCCCGCCGTGATATGAAAGCACTGATATCTGGGTTGTTAAGGGAAGATACAGACCGAAACAACTGTAACACAAGCAGACTAGATGTCTCTGGAGAAACCATTTACCATCTTTGCCACAAATGCCTCAATTCTCTCCATGCATGCTTGTCCGAGGCTGCCATCGCAGACGAGAGCCGTCGGGATAAGGGTAATCTAATGGGGCAGATCGCTCGAGAAGCTGACAACATACATTGGCTTGTCGAGATCCTGATAAACAAGAAGCTGGCCGATGAGTTTGTGATGCTGTGGGCTGATCAAACCCAGCTCGCCACCCTCCATCCCAAAATCCCATGCATGTATCGGTTTGAGATCAGCAAGATTACCGCTCAGCTATGCGTTGCAATCGGAAAAGGGGATATCTTGGTATCGAAAGATGCAAGATTTTCTTTGCTGCAGACTTGGCTGGAGGCGCTTTACAACGACTTCAGCTGGATGAAAAGGGCTTGTAGGGCGCTCGACAAGAATATGGTGGAGGACGGTCTGTGTAGAACCATTCTTACTTTGCCAATGGCGCAGCAGCAGACCATCATGATGAGGTGGTTCGACCGGTTCTTGAAGAAAGGCGACGATTGTCCGAACCTCCAGAGGGCGTTCGAGGTATGGTGGAGGAGAACGTTTGTGAGGAGGCACGAAAGAGGCTGGGATCGGTCCGAGTTGCAGATTGCACCATGTGATTACCCATCTTGAAGGTATCCGTCGTTAGTGCGTATGGTCCTCGGCTGTGGATGGTGTTGCTGTATATATAGTCTAAATTTTAACATTCTTTGGCGAGAGTACATTTTTTGTTGTGCTCATTGCATGGGGTCTTTTTTGTGGGGGGATTTTGATTCCATTTCTTTATGAACTTGGGCTAAATAAAAGTGAAGGGTATGATGAGCTTATTTTGATGGAACGAGTGATTCGTTTCCTCCCAAGTGAAAACTGTGGTTGAGAATACACGTGTAACTTGATCAATCTACTAATGCTACCTGTTGTTATATCCATTTAAGGTCAAATTTGTACATCTGTTATGTGAAATTTGTGGGCTTGTTCTTTTTTATCTTGGGACTGTTATCAATGATCAGACTGTTTTATATCAGAAGAGGCAGTAGATGTGTTTAAATTTAGAGAAGATGGATCGGCGTAAAAGCTACAATAATTTAGCAGGCACATGTGCATTTGATGTGTGTATACATTTCATGTTACGCTGTTGCCAAGGTTGGGAGTCGGGCGGTCTCGTTCCGTGCGTTGCCAGCATGTCCCAGAGTCCATGCGTGATTCGGAATATGGATCAAGTCTATTTGTGCTTGTATCATACTGCACATTCGTGTTGAATAAGTGTGCTAAGTTTAAGTCATTATCTGAGTATTAAATTCTGATGTGTAGTAGAGAAATAACACAACTTTGTGAATGAGTTAAAGATAGTTCTTTGTGATTAACTGTCGAGCAACATTATGCTAAGCTAAGAGATATGATAATTTGATTATGTGTGGACTGGGCGAAGGATATGGGTTGTGAATAAGCTTTTATAATTTTTTCTGTCTCCTTTGCAGAGTAATAGAGTTTTGATTTGAACTAGTCTTGTGTAACTTTCAAAAAGATTTTGGCAATGACAATTAGTATAGTGTTTTCATGCCACTGCTCGGTCCAAACATGTCCATCTCATAGGCCATTCATTCTAGGTAAGGACGTGCACGTTGAAAAACACCCTAGAGGGGGATGCATAAGATGTATGACGTAAATTAAAAATATAGCACGTGACATAATAAGGCAAAGAACACAATCACAGCTCAGAGATATGCAAGAGCAAATACTTTCAACGGAGTGGCTCCTGTTGGAACTTATCCACCATAGTTGGATCTTAATCCAACATTGGGCTTATATGCGAAAATAATTGTGTGTATGATAAACTGTCATTAATGAAGCACAATAT
>JAULAV010004946.1:0-24974 GCA_030789695.1 Scilla litardierei | reverse complement strand
TAATATTGAATACATCAGGGGGGATGTTACTAAATACGGTGAAACCATAGGGTGTTGTTACTAAATATCCCTTGGAAAAAAGATTGAATATTGGCAATGATATTATTACCTATCGTGCTCCAGCCATGTTAATAAAAGTATCCATTAAATCCATCTGGTCTAGGGGATTTATCACCCATATTTGGAAAACCGCCTCCCTGATTTTCTCCTTAGAAACCTCTCGCTCCAGCCAGGCTGCAACATCTAATGTTAGAATACGATTTGTGACCAGCTTGGGAAAAACATTCCAATAACTAGTTTGGTTATATAATGCTTCATAAAACTGGGGTGCACTGCTCCTGAGATCGTCACAAGGTGTATTATAGTTTTCCATCAGCATCCACCAAATGACCCAAGTTATTGTGAGCCCGCCTCGCCTTCATGGCAATGTAAAAGAACTTGGAATTTTTATCTCCCATGCTAAGCCATTCATGTCTACTTTTTTGCCGCAGCATCTCCTCATCTAGTCCCATTAGATTACCAATATTGATGTAATGATCCTGCTCTTCCTTTTGCAGAATGAGATCTGCATGCAAATTGGGATGCCTTCGAATTTCCTCCAGTTTGTTCTTACAGGATGTGATGTTATGCATCAGGTCATGTTTTTAGCCCACACACGAAGCTCTGCTTTAAGGTTTTGCAATTTGATGAATATTCTATGCATGGCCGAGCCCTCAACCTGTTGATCCCAAGCCGAATTCAGCAGCTCCTATAACCCTCCATTTTAGTCCAAGCGTTAAAGAATTTGAAGTGCTTAGGATATGATTTTACCTTGGTGTGCAATTTTATCAGCATGTGGGAATGATCATTGGTGAGAGGATCCAAATATTCCACAAAAGAATCAGGCAAAAGGTCAAGCCATCTTGGGTTACATAGCATTCTGTCCTACTTTGTCGCAATCCGGCCAGTTCCAAGTCGCCTATTGCACCAACTCAAAGGACGCCAAACACATTTTAGATCCGTCAGCAAGCATTTATTCAAACAGTTGTTGAAGTCATCCATGACATTAAGGTCGCATCTTCTACCTCCAATCTTCTCCTTCGAGTACCCGATACAGTTAAAGTCGCTGCCAAGAATCCACGATGCCCCTCCATACAAGGCTGTGTCCGCTTCAAGATCCCCCCAGAGTTGGTGGCGCTCACTCGTCAAATTAGATCCATACACTGCAGTAATATACATCAATAAAAACCCCCTCATTCCTACATTGGAGCGTCGGATGTTGGCTTGAGACACTCTGCAAGGTGGTGCGCCATACCGAACTGTCTAGCCCCACAAGGATACGACCTCCCTTTCTCAACGAGAAATTATCAAAAATACTCCAATTTGTAGGGAAGCAGGATTTCCACTTAGCATTTCCTTCTTTAAGCTTAGTTTCAAGTAGAATCACGTTTGTTGGCTTTAACTTCAGTATCATGTCGCGGAGGTCTCTTCGCATTATGGAATTATTTAGATCTTGCGTGTTCCACACAAAAATTCTCATCACTTAAGAGATTGGTTTGGCCTCCCTCCCCGAGGCCCCCTCCTTAATACACGTGCTTTTCCTTATGCATCCCCCGGTACCCGCATTAGCAGATTGCTTTTTTGGCTCCATCCTAGTTGTAACTCCCTTACTTTTATGTTCTTCTAGTTCCAACTCCCATTCTGGATTTACAACCGTTAATAATTCTGGAACTTGATCAGTTTCTGGATGTGATGTAACTTCATGTAATGGCAAATTCAGTTTGACAGTAGTGGCTGGATTATGCTTCAGCTGTGTAGTCAAATAAGTTGAATCCCCCTCCTCCCCTTGGACGACTGGCTCAAACACAACATGGGTGATATGCACACTAATTTCTTCTCTACTCCCTCTCAGACTACTTTCCCCCTCCTTATAAGTAGCTGCCCTTCTCAACATACCAGGATGCCTGATATCCATCGCACTGCATTCAGTAGCCACAGATTTCCCTGTTTCCTTGGCATGATTTTCATGAAAATGGCCGGGAGTATTAATAGTGATACCTGGATTGGGCACAGCATCCTCTGGAGTCGTGGCCGCATCATCAGCAGGCGCATCCTTAGCTCGTGTTGTAGGCGCTCCCACTTGTGTTTCAAGAGCATAAGCAAGGGCCAACGAAGCTTGTGCTACAGGCGCATCTTGAACTGGGCCAACCTCATCTTGCACCGCAGGCTCAATATCAAAAGGAACTTCATGAAATTTCACAGATTATTGAATATGGCTCATATTATCTTCAACAAGAAATTCCTGAACTTGCGAATCAACAACTAGAGATTTCTGATCTTGCGCAGCAACCTGTACGTGCACAGCCTCAACAATATTCGGTGGCATTTGGATTGAAGAGAGCTGCTTTAAGTCTGGACATTGGGAGTCAGCATGTCCAAAGCAGACGCAATGACTACATCTTGGAGGCTCTCCTTCAAACTTGGTATCAATAGTGATGACAGTGCCGTCATCTAATTTTACCCCCACAGTCTTTGGCAACGCCTTCTTTGCATCGACCTCTACCAGGCATCTTGCATAAGACATGTGCTCCAACTTTGAAGTAGTACGGTCAAGGTATATGGGAATACCCACCACCGAAGCAACAATGTTAAGTATGTCCAGCGTCCACATACTGAGAGACAATCCATGGAATTGGACCCAGATTGGCACCGTAGCTAGAATGTCCCTATCATGCTGCAAAGAAGGGATCCACCTTTGCAACACCGTTAGACGACCATCAAATAACCATGGCCCCCATACATGATCCTCTCACATTCCTCCTCACACTCGAATCTGAAATAGAAGAAACCATTTTCTCGACTATAAATATGAACCCCATTCTTCACCTTCCAAAAACGTTCCACCCACGCCCTCAATTGACTATAGTAGGGGACATCTCCCAAAACATACCCAACCAGTGTGTTCCTCCAACAATCGGCCCCTTTCTCAAGCAAAGTACTCGAGACTCTACCAATGCTTACCCCATCCTCCTTCATCAAGGGAGGGATGAAGGACATTGTCAAAGACTCCTCATATGTTCTTCTATTAGCACAAACTTCAGACCAAGATAGATTATTCCCTGAGGTGTTTATCTTAATAGAAAATTTCGGCCTTACATGCATTCCATCAAACACCTTACGGGTGTTTGCTTGTTGGATCCCTCTTGATGCCATCTCGTTGGATTACCCCCATACCTCACGAGTTGTAACTCCCTGTCGGCCTCGACCTCTGCCTTAGGGAGAGACCCCTCCGCCATCGACAAGATGAGAGCCTCCACCAACCCGATGAGGCCCACCACCAACCCGATGAGGGCCACCACCGCCTTGTGGGTCATGACCTCCTTCCAACTGTGACTTCCCCTTCCTCGAAGCAATCCGCCATTCTTCTCCATTAGTTGCTTCAGCCTGAAGTCGTTGGGAGATCTCGCCGGCTGATGACCTCCCTAGATTTTTCTAATCGAATCTTCCCCTTTCGCCTCCAAGAGATGCCAATGACCCTCCAAGTTCGCCAGAATCGCCATTATATATTTACATATATAAAGTTATATATATATATATATATATATATATATATATATATATATATATATATATGTTCATATACACATTAGTACACATATATACCCCATTCTAAAGAAGAAAATTTGTGTTGAAACTATGGATTTTATTTAACTCAAAATAATGGTTTAAAAGGTGGAATAAAAGGTTCTTATATATATTTTCACTTAAAGAAACCATTTTGTGTTAAATTCAGTTAAGTTTAAAATTCAACTTTTGGCATATTTAATTATATATTTCGAATAGAGATTTGTTCCAATTTCGAAGTGTAATAAGTTATATACATACCTTTGTATGAAAATTTTTGGTTGCCTTAAATTTGATTTTGAATAAAAGTAGACATAAAATAAAAATTGAATATTTCCACTTAAAGTTTATTCATGTATTAAAAATGCTACACAGATTCAAATTTTGCAAAGGTATATACTTTTGAAATGAGTTAATGTATACATCACCCCGCCAAAGAGGGCTATCTTGTCTGCATTAATTTCATTTCAAATTATAAAAGGATTATGTGCATATTATTGTATGGGTATTAATTGGCCCAAAGGAAGGTTGATACTCAATATTATTTTATGCGCACATTTGGCAATAGACAAGGTGATGATTATTGATACAATGCATGCAAAAATTAATTCGGCCTAAAGGAAGTTTTATTTTTTGTTATGGTATTATTGTCATTGTCTGATTACTAAAGGAAGTTTTATTTTTTTGTTATGATTACTACAACAAGATATTAATAACTACTCAATAGATTATCCAAAAATAAATTTTGAGCTAGTACATGATGTCTTGAGATGGGAAAATAGCATTACTTTGAATTTGATTGTGTCATTTAATACTCATATGAACATGTTGCATTTGTTTTTTCTTGTTCGCTTTTCAGCTATTATTCCTGAAAATTTTTCCACACACATCAAATCTATTCCAATACTTAATGGCTCTAACTTCAAGGCATGGAAGGAGAATATTTTGATAACCCTCGGAGTTATAGATCTTGATCTGGCATTATGGACTCATAGTCCTCCACCACTCACTGAAGAGAGTACCTCTGATGAAAAGAGGGAGATGGAAGAGTGAAATAGATCAAATTGCAAGTGCCTAATGCTTGTGAAGAATGCCATTCCAGAAAATCTCAGGGGCACTATTTCAGACAAAATTGCCACAGCTAAATGGTTCCTTATTGAGCTTGAAAAGAGGTTTGTCAAGAATAAAAAAGAGCGAGTTTGGTACACTCTTGACAAGCCTAACTTCAGGGGAACATCAGAGAGCATATATTGAAGATGTCTGATCTGCTTCAAGGTTGAAGGACTTAAGCTAGACCACTCTGAGGACCTGCTAGTGCATTTTGTTCTAATATCCATTCCATCACAGTTTAGCCAGTTTAAAATGAGCTACAATCTAAAGGAAAAGACTTGGTCTCTGGATGAGCTCATCTCATATTGTGTTAAGGAAGAGGAAAGGCTTAATCAAGAGATGACAGAAAGAACTCACCAGACCTCCACCTTCAACAAAAGGAAGAAGGATACTGAAGCTACATATACAGCTTCTCAAAAGAAACAACAAATGGAACTGAAAAGTTCAGAAGGTGATGGTTGTTTCTTCTGTGGAGATGAAGGGCATATAAAGAAGCATTGTACAAATTATCACGCTTGACGTGCTAAAAAGGGTATGCTTCTTTAATTTGGTACTTATAGACAACCAAAATTTTTTGGTACTTGTATAAAGTTAATTTCTTTTCGAAATCAAATTTGGTACTTATAGACACGTGATGGAAAGATCGTGGTATAACCATTCACATGATTGTGTCAATGCAGGTTTGCCTAAGATGCCAAGAGCCAAATGATGGTGAAAGATACATCGATATGGGTAATGGCAAGTTGGTTCAAGTAGAAGCAAATAAAATTTAGATTATTTTTAAAGGCTAGATTGTATTTGAATTTTTGATGAGGCTATTAGGTACCGTTTTAACAGAATTTGGATTTCCATTTCTATTTTGAACAAGTTCGGTTATTATTGTTAAGTTATGAATGAAAAATTTGGTTGTCTCATGATTCAAAATTGGTTTATTCTGGTTCTTTAAAAGTTCATCATAATCTTCATTTATTTGGAAATATTGCTTCATTTATAGAATTCCTGCATTCAAGTACATGTGTTATAAAGATAGAATTAACAATTGGGAATTCAGTTATTTTGATTGCAGCTTATATCCTTGATAAAGTTTCAACAAATGAACTTAGCTCACTCGCATGTTTGGAGATGTCCAACTAAGGTAAGGATTTATAAGCCTAATAAAGAAACTGGACATAATGCTAATGATTTTCTAGTTTAGTTGAATAGTTTAAAAGGTGATATATTATATGATTTTACATAATACCACTATTAAGTTAGTTTACGAATTAGGAAATGAACACCTATTTGAGGATGCTGAGTTTGAGAGGGGAAATTTAGTTAGAGACATTATTCTTGAAGAGGATTATAATCCCACATGCGTTGTTGGCTTTGCTCAGGATATTATTCATGACATAGTTCAAGATACAATAAATTCAATATAATGTTGCAATTCCTCCTAGTAGGAAAATTGTTCATAATGAAAAACTCTAGCACCTTAAAGCACTAATTGCCATTCAGGACATCCGTTAAAGAGACAAGAAGTACATTGTTCAGGTATTGCATTGTAATTCTCAAGAATATATGGCTGACATTAGAATGATGTAAGTTCGACTTACATCAAGTCATAAAAGGTCTAAATATTTAAAATGGATTAATGCATTAATTAAGAAAGTCTTTGAAGGAAATCTTATCTCATTGCCATAAGGTTTGAAACCTATTGATTGTAAAGGATTTTTATAACCAAAAGGAATTCAAAAGGGTAATAAGAAAAGATTTAAAGCGTATCACAAAGGAATTTATACGGAAAAGAATGCTCAATTATAAAGAGAATTTTTATCCAGTTCTCATGAAAGACTCTGTAAGGTTTATAATAGCATTAGTGGAGCATTTCAATATCGTTAATGATATATAAAATTTCATGAAGTAATCACCTTGTTTGGTTTTGAGATGATATTTGATGATGTGATATATCTTAAGTTCTGTGAGAGTATGTAATTTCTATAATATTTATGTGGTAATGTATATTAAATTCTGTGGGAGACAAGTTTAGTCTCAACAAGTGCCCCAAGAATAATCTTCAGAAGATTCCTTATATCTCATTAATAGGGAGTCTAAATTATGCTCAGGCTTATATGCATTTGGTTATTGCATATATTACAATTATGTTGGGCGCATATTCTTAAGTTCAGGAGTAAACCATTTGATAGCAGCTAAATGGGTTTTACAGTATTTATAGAGAACAAAAGGGGTTACATGTTTAAGGATCAGTAGTCAGAAAAGTTCGAGATCACTTTGGTATACTGACTCTGATCATTTATTGGATGCAAAGAATGTATAAAATATATGTTAGTCGCCATCTACTAGAAGAGATATAAATAGTCCCTTATATATAGTCTCTTCTAACATGACTTTCGGTTTCATGTCATATTATGTGACATCCAAATCATGAAATATATCTGTAAATTTTGTCACTATGCTGCAAATTAGGGATGGTATTAAAAGACCACACAATTTATTTTGTGACAATAAGTCTGTAGTATTATATTCCAGCAACAACAAGAACTCGACAAAGTTTAGAGATTCAGAGATCAAGTTCTATATTGTTGATTAATAATTCAGAGTGTATAATTGTCTAATGAGCACATCAGAACAAACCATATAATTACGGATCCGTTATACTAAGGGAACGTCATCCAAAAGGTTTTGTGAGCATGCTACTCATATGGATGTCATTTCATTAAGAATATTCAGTTTTGTGGGAGTTTGTTCTTTTGGCTGCTCATATGATATGCAAATTAAGTCTTCAGCTTAAGTTTAAGATTATTTTTTGATTAGAAATAAAGTATTAGTTCAGTTCGGCTTCACTCCGATTTTGGTACTTTTATGATCTCACTAAGGTTTGGGAGGATCAGTAAGAAATAGACATGTTAGATCACATTACAAGTAATGTCCATGCTACACATCCACATCATTAATCCATGTCATTCCTTTATATTAGCATAGTGACCACTGGCGGGTCGAGCTGTGCAATCCCATTTGCACTTCCAACTGGTTTTATCCAATTAATAAGTTCTTCTTTACATTTGAATTTCTTGTTGGTTGTAAACTCCTTCGTAAAATCGTTAACCCCATCTGAGCTTTCTACTACATTAACATGAATTTTACAGCAAACAAACCACTATGGGAACATTACCAAAATTAAGGTATTTTACAGTAAACCTACACATATCCTGAATTTTTATAGTAAACATATAGCAAAAAATTTGTACTTTTCATTATTGGTCCGTTTCTTTAACAATCCTCTCAATATTATATAAGTTCATCTCAATCTGATTAATTTATTTGCATGCATGTACACCAACAATACAATTCAACAATCAATTTCTATCAATTATTACAAAATTATTTATAGCAATTAAGTTCTTACCAACTGTAGTTTGACCCAACTCGTCCTTCCACTATTTTCTGGCAAAAAACCCTAAATTTTTTGCTCTCTTCATAGACTTCTTTTTATATGGGCATTAATCTTTTGTTGTCTTGTGTGACGAAATCTTTGAAATTCTTCGTACAAAATCAAATCTTAATTTTGTTTGCTTTTCATGCCTTGCAACTAGATTTTTTCCGCCGATTACTGTTCGCGTCTATTCATTCAGAAAATGGTTTTGTTATGCTTGTTTTGTGCATTTAGTAATTTTGCTATGTGGATCAAGCTTTACCCCGCGGGCACAACATGCAAATTTTTTGCATGTTGTGCGTACTGAGTAAAACTTGATTGACATGACAGAATTACTCACCGCCCACAACATGCGAATTTTTTCCTGTTTTGCGCATGCGAAATTTTTGCATATTGTGCTCGGCGAGTAAAAAGTGAAGCAGAGAGCAAAACTACTTACCGTGCACAACCGGTAACAATTTTACATGTTGTGTGCATGCAAAATATTTGATGTTTGTACATGATTAATAATTTTGTTCTCTGCTTCAAATTTTACTCACCGCGTAGCCTGGTGTATTCCTTCGTCTTTGAGATTGGCAGTTTAGTGCCGTCGTGCACAGAGCAGAACGGTCGGTACGCGTAGCAATTCCCCAGATGGAGGGGTGTACCGTTGGATTCTTTCTCAGCCGTACTTTCTTCATGCACAACCCCAAAATCAAGCCTAGTGAGGTGGTCAATGGTCAGTGCTTCTTTCGTCGCATTCTACCCTCGTTGCGATGTTCTTGTAGCATTTACAGCCGAACCTCCTCCTCAAAGCCGTCCACATACAGAAAGGAAACGACAGGGCGGTAACCTCACCAACCCCGGACGAGCTCACAACTTCGGTTTCGCCGGCGGCGGCAAGCAAACCAGTTAACCCCTCGGTTGTCGTTACCGCTGACGTTGTTACAAAATCACCACCCCCGGCCCAATTCAGAAATAAGGAGGACCCTAATCCCTTTTGTAAATCTCTTTCTAAACACAAAAACAGAGAACTTTTAGAACCCCCCGCCTAATGGCATCAACTGCTGGGTGAGTGATGATGATGATGATAATTCTCTGAAAATCAGTTTATTTTTATCTTAAAGATTGCAGCTTTTTATTGGGTTATTTTTCTATCTATCAATTTATTTATTTTTTCCCTTAATTAATTAATTTAGCAATGTAAAGGAGGTGCTCCCCCCTAATCTTGACGCGACTGCAGAGCCACCTTCTCTCTTTGATGGAACTACGAGGTATAATATTTGTTCCTTTTTTTTCTGCGAGCTTTTGTGCAGGTTTCTTTAAGATTTTTATTGATTGTTTTTTAAATTTATTTTTTGCATTTTGAAGGTTGTATACATCCTATTTAAGCCCATATGCCCAAAGAGCCTGGATTGCTAGAAACGCCAAGGTATTTTCTTATCCTTGTGGGATCAAATATTTTGAAATTTCTTGGGGAAAAAAATCACACTTGAGTTAATGGTTTTGTTACTTGTCTACTTAATTTTAAGCAATTTTTGGGATTAGGGCTTGCAAGAGAAGATAAAATTGGTCCCAATGGATATGCAAAATAGGCCAGCTTGGTACAAGGAGAAGGTGTACTCTGTAAATAAGGTATTTTTACTGCAAAAATTTTATGTGCTTTTTAAAATTGCTTAATCTATGTGCATTGATTTATTTATGCTAGTTGTACGTTGATAGGTCCCTGCTTTGGAGCATGGTAATCAAGTTATAGGAGAGAGTCTGGATTTGATCAAATATATTGACGAGCATTTCGAAGGCCCCAACTTGTCTCCTGATGTAAGAGGAGATAAAGTTCTCGCTGTTATACTATTGTTTGGTAAAAATTTATGCAGGCATTGAGCTGTGATGTGGAAAATTTTGTAGGATCCTGAGAAGAAGCATTTTGCCGAGGAGCTGTTTGCTTACAGTGATGATTTCAATATAGTTAATTACACTACACTCATCTCTATGGGAGATGTGCCTGGTGAAGTTGGTGAGTTCTGAGCATCAGATGTTTTTAGATGCTTATATAAATTATGTTTTGCCTTTGTTAGTTACTAACTTGAATGATCTTTTACTAGGCACTACATACGACAAGTTGGAAGAAGCCCTCGGTAAATTTGAAAATGGGCCATTCTTTCTTGGCCAGTTTAGCCTGGTAAGAACCTGGTCATCGGTTATCAATGTCAATTAATTGCTTAATCTATTTGTATATCTTGGGTAACAATTGGCAACTACAACATTATGTATGATACTTAAGAGTCCTCTCCTTGTTGAAATATTATGATGAGTAATTTCTAAGAGTATCGATGTAACGTATATGATAGTTATCAAATTATGGATGCTTATCGCCTTTCCTGTTTTTAATGAGTTAATTAGGGTTAAGCTTTCGGCCTTCATGAATTTTAGTTCAGTTCATCATTGTCCAATGTGTGGTGACATCTAACCGTTGTCTAAAATGCTATATTTAGGTGGATATTGCATATGCTCCATTTATTGAAAGGTTCCAGCCCTTGTTTCAAGAGATAAAGAACTATGACATCACCAAAGGCAGGCCCATGCTGACAAAATGGATCGAGGTATATACATAATCATACCCAAACTTGAGTATAATCTGTTTATTTCAACTTCGTGTCATTCTCTTTATTGTCTATGTTTGATGTACTGATTGCATGTTATTCTCAAACCATTCATTTTGTCCATGTGACTAATTTATGAAAGTAGCGGAACATGAAGTTATTTCTTCTTGGCTTTTTTGCTCACATCTACCCTGGAAATGAATGCAAACACCCTATACTCATCGTGTGCCCAGTATTTTAGGTTCTCGGAGCACAACTCTCTTGTTGCACAAGTGCATAACTAATCAGGTAGCCATCCTACCCACTGATTTATCTGCTTGGTTTTATTATGAGCCCTTTTCTTGTCCATAATTCCACTGGTTGGAATGTGGAACCAAGACACACATTGACCTTAGATTGCATTACCATTCAATCTTGTAAGAAATATAGTTGTGTTCCGTTGTTGATTCCATTTTGACAGGAGACGGATTTTGTGATGATGAATTAATTTGTTGGTCCTTTGTTTTCATGGCAATCGACTCTCAAGGTTATAAACATCGGATACTGAGATCGTTTCATATGGGGGTTATCATTGTTAGGAATAAATCGACCAAATTGAGATCCCCGCGAAAACAACCAATCCTAAAAGTCGATGCGGAATCTAGGACTAGCAAAAATCGGATACTCAAATAACCGAACAAAATCACTACGACCTTGTAAAGTAAAGCAACAAACGAAATAGCAACAAATCAATCAAAACGCAGACACAAAGGTTTACCCTGGTTCGGTTGCACACAACCTACATCCAGCAACTTCCAAGATGATTACACTATCAAAGAGATCTTCAAAGGTATTACAATTTTGCTTCCACTCACGTGAGTAATAACTTGGCTAGAGGCACAAGCCCTCACAAACTCACTCAAGGAAGAAGAAAACAACGGAGACAATGCGAGAATCACTCAACTCCAATCATAAAACTCCTAGCCCTAATCTCTCGACAAGAAACTTCAATGACGGCTGCTCAAGCTCCTCACTTGCTCCAGATCCGAAAACAGCCTTAACCCTAATCTAATCAACCATTAGATTAAATATGGCATAAAAACTAGCATGTAAACCCATTTGAACCGTCGACTAAAACATCTGGGCCCTGCACCGCTCGGTCGAGCAAGTTCATCGCTCCGCTGAGCGGCTGCTTCGCTGCAGCAGCTTCTCGGTGGATGAACGGGACGCTCGGTCGAGTGTCTACTTCGCTCGGTCGAGCGTCTTCTTTGCTCGGTCGAGCGTCTGCCCGAGCGCTTTGCTCTGCAGAGCTCAAACTCCCTGTTTATAAGCTCGATCGAGCGCTCAAACTGCTCGACCGAGCAGACATCGCTTGGTCAAGCGCTAGAGTGCTCGGTCGAGTGAAGTGCAGTGCTGCTTGGCCTTTCATCATGTTCCACTAGCTCGGCCGAGCGACTCAAACAGCTCGGCCGAGCGACCTGAGAGTGTGAGATGAGAGAATTGAATCACCAAATTTTAACACTCTACCTTGATTCAAATCTTCTCACACTTACTCGTGCACATCTACGCTGCTCGCCATGCCACTCTCTCTAGGTTTTATCATCATCTCGGAGTCCGCGCCTTCTAGCACCACCTAAGCCAATAAAAAGATCAACTTCAGGCATACCTGGAGCTTGACGGCAGGAACTGGCTTAGTAAACATGTCTGATGGGTTCTTCTCAGTCGGGATCTTCTGAAGCTATACTTCCTTTTTCTCGAGTCTCGCACCTCAATATGCTTCGTCCTCGAACTGTACGCCTGGTGCTTTGCTAGATGAATGTCACTCTGGCTATCACTATACACTCGTGACGAACTCTGTGGCACTTCCAAATCTCTAAGCACTCCTCAAATATTTGGCCTCCTACATAGCTTCCACCGCTGCGATCAATTCAGCCTCTGTGGTTGACAATGCTACCACAGACTATAGGACCGACCTCCACGCTACCGCGGCAGTGCCAAAGGTGAACACGTACCCCACAGTAGATCCTCGCCTGTCCCTGTCTCCTGCAGAGTCACTGTCGCAATATCCCGTCAGTACCTTTCCGTCTGCTCTTCCGTAGAGGATTCCGACACTAGCTGTGCCTCACAGATACATCAGAATCCACTTGACGGCCTGCCAATGCTCCTTGCCTGGGTTGGCCATATACCTGCTAACCACTCCCACAGCCTGTGCAATATCTGGACGTGTGCATACCATCGCGTACATCAAACTCTCTACTGCACTTGCATGACACCTGAGACATATACTTCTTTTCATCCTCAGTGCTAGATGACTATGCTGCAGACAGCTGAAAATGAGCTCCTAGTGGTGTTGTCATGGGCTTCATGCTCTCCATCCCTAAACGGGTCAGCACCTTCTGAATGTACCCCTGCTATGACAACCTTAGCTCATGTCGTTTCCTATCTCGGAAAATCTCCATTCCAAGAATCGTCTTTGCGGGCCCCAAGTCCTTCATATCGAACTCTTGCCCCAACTTCACCTTCAGCTTCTTCACCTCAGACATGCTATTGGAAGCAATAAGCATGTCGTCCACGCAGAGCAGCAAATAAATCTTCATGCCATTCTCCAGTGTGTGCACATACTGGTCCTTGATGCTTCTCTCAAAGCCTACTCCCATCATGAAGCTGTCAAATTGCTTGTACCACTGCCTGGGTGACTGCTTTAACTCGTACAACGATTTCTTCAATTTGCAGACCAAATTTTCTTTCTCCTCAACTCTGAACCCCTATATCTCTTCATCAAGATCTCTCAAATCGAGTTGCTCCAATTCCATGTCCATGCTTGCCACTATTGCCAAAAACACACGAATGGATGTGTGTCGCACAACATGTGAGACTATCTCATTGTAGTCCTCTCCTTTCATTTGTGCGAATCCATTGGCCACCAGTCTCGCCTTGTACCTAACATCATTACCATCTTGAGTTGAGCTTTCTTTTACCGTATATATCCAACGACATTCAATGTCACGTTTCTCGCTAGGTAACGGCACCAACTCCCAAGTGTCATTGCGGTGAAGGGACTCCATCTCCTCCTCCATAGCTCCTTGCCAGTGAGCGGCATCTCCTGATTCTATGTCTTCACCATATGTCATTGTCTCCTCATGCTCCAAGTTGAGTGCATATGATGCCATGTCATCGAAAGAAAATCCCGCATAGTCCCACGTTCCAAATCTCTTGGACGCCTTCTTCACCCTCTTTGATTTCCGCGTTTCTTCATCACTTGTATAAGTGTCAACGCGTACCTGAGATAGACCGGGTGTCTACTCATGGCCATCAACATGTACCTCATCACGTCCTTCAACTGGGACGTCGACCATCAACTCTTTGCATGGTCATTGAGTGGGCTGGACTGGAAGGTTGACCATGTCTGTCAATGTCTTTGCTACTGACTTGTCTCCTTTTAAGTGAGAATGCTTCGCCCTGAGCATTGCATCCTCATCAAAAGTGACATGTTGGCTTACAATCGCTTTCTGTCCCTCTGGATCCCATAATCGATATCCCTTGACGCCGTGGCCATATCAAAGAAAGATACACTTCTTCGCTCTTAGATCCAACTTGTCGCCCCTCTCGTGCACATACGTCGGGCAACCCACTATGCGCAAGTACGAATAGTCTCCAGTTTCTCCACTCCACTTTTCTTCAGGAATTTTATAATTAATAGCCACTGACGGAACTCTGTTCACGGTGTACACTGCAGTGGTGAGAATCTCTCCCCAAAATTCCTTTCCCAAACCGGCTGAGTGCCTCAAGCATTGCACTCGTTCCAACAACGTCCGATTCATTCGCTCCACCACACCATTAGACTGCGGATCTCCGGGTGTGCTAAAATGACGACAAATTCCATGGAATTTGTAGAAATTCCTAAATCCCATCGAGGTATACTCACCTCCAATATCGGACCTCATCACCTTCACGTGCCTTCCGGTTTGCTTTTCTACCATAGTCTTCCACTCCCTGAAAATGTCAAATGTCTGGTCCTTCGTCTTCATCAAGTACATCCAGACTTTGTGGGAGTAGTCATCTATGAAAAGAACAAAGTATTTAGCTCCTCCTCTTGATGGCTCCGGGCACGGTCCCCACACATCTGTGTGTACATAGTCAAGTGGTCCCCTGCTAGTGTGCTTTCCCATGTTAAACTGCACCTTTGTCTTTTTCTCGTACACACAGGACTCGCAGAACTCAATTCTCTCATTCGTAGCGTCAATCAACTTTCTCCTTCGAAGCATGTCAAGGGTCTTGTCACACGAATGACCCAAGCGATAGTGCTACAGCTTGGCTGAATCTTCGATACTTGAGCTAGTGGCGCCAACGTCTGCATCTCCTTCCACTGTGGTACCTTGAAGGGCATATAAGTTTTCCACTTTCCTTCCCTTCATCACTATCATGGCTCCTTTCGACACTCAATTGGTATTTCTCAAAGACCGACTTGCATCTGACATTGTCCAAAACGCCTATGGAAATTAGGCTCTTCTGCAGATCTAAGACATGTCTCACATCGGCTAGTATGCGCACTATGCCATCATGCATCTTGATCTGGACGGTTCCAATAGCTACAGTCTTGCACACTGCATTATTCCCCATGAGGATTGACCCTCCATCTTTCTTGGAACGGTATGTCATGAACCAACTTCTATGCGGAGTCATATAGTATGAGCATCCACTATCCATAAGCCAAGCAATGTTTGCTTCACCTGCAATCCTTGCTGCAAATATCTCTGGATCTCTACCTTCATCATGGATATGCATACCATCTATTCCCAATGATGCTGAACCGGACTCTTTATCGGCATCTTTGCCTTTCTTCTTATTCTTATTAGGACACCGGTGAGCAAAATGACTCTTCTGCTGACAGTTGTAACTGTGATTTTTGCGAATCTATCTTGCGAATGTCTCGACTTGGAGCGATCATTGTTCTTCCTTTGACCTCTCCTTTCTTGTCGACCTCTCACATGTAGGGCCTCCTCACGGTTACTCACATGATCTCTACATTGAACCTTGCCACATAGCTGCTCAGTGTGAAGCGCCGCCTTCACCTCCTCCACGGTGAGAGTCGTTCGGTTATAAATCATAGACCGAACAAACTGATTATACTCCTCAGGCAATGAATGCAACATGATGACTGCATGTTGCTCATTTTCAATCTTCACATTCATACCCCGCAGCTCTAGCACTATCTGGTTCAATTCATCCATGTGATCCTTCACCGCAGATCCAAACTTCATCTTGAGCGTATACAGTTGCTGAAGCAGATAGAGACGACTCGTGAATGACTCTCCATATACAGTCCCTCAAGCTTCTTCCAGATATCAGACGCTGTTGCTTCATCCACGACCTCTCTCATGACATTATCTGCCAACGATAATTGAATCACACTGTATGCCTTTCTCTCCATCTCAGCTCTAGCGGATTCTTTCACCTCATTATCAATATTCGCCTCATCGAATACGATTTGGTAACAATCAGTCTGCATCAGGACATTTTTCACATTCGTCTGTCAGATTCGAAAATAATTCCGGCCAGTGAACTTCTCAATGTTCAAAGTTGCCAACGACACCATCTTTGCCACTAACTTTCCTCACAAACGAACACAAATTGAGATCCACGCGGAAACAACCAATCCTAAAAGCTGATCAGGAATCTAGGAATAGCAAAAATCGGATACTCAAATAACCCAACAAAATCCTTACGATCTTGTAAAGTAAAGCAGCAAACGAAATAATAACAAATCAATCAAAATGTAGACACAAAAATTTGCCATGGTTCGGTTGCGCACAACCTACATCCGGCAACTTCTGAGATGATTCCACTATCAGAGAGATCTTCAAAAGGATTACAATCTTGCTTCAATTTACGTGAGTAATAACTTGGCTAGATACACAAGTCCTCACAAACTCACTCAAGGAAGAAGAAAACAAAGGAGACAATGAGAGAATCACTCAACTCTAATCACAAAACTCCTAGCCCTAATCTCTCGATAAGAAACGTCAATGGCGGCGGCTCAAGCTTCTCACTTGCTCCAGATCCGAAAATAGCCTTAACCATAATCCAATCAACCATTAGATTAAATAGGGCATCAAAAACGAGCGTGAAAACCCATCTGAACCGTCGACTAAAACATCTGGGCCCCGCACTGCTCGGTCGAGCAAGTTCATCGCTCGGCCCAGCGGCTACTTCGCTACAATAGCTTCTGGGTGGATGAACGGGGCGCTCGGTCGAGCGTCTACTTCGCTCGGTCGAGCGTCTTCTTCGCTCGGTCGAGCGTTTGTCCGAGCGTTTTGCTCTGCAGAGCTCAAACTCCCTGTTTCTATAGCTCGGTAGAGCGCTCAAACCGCTCGGCCGAGCAGACATCGCTCGGTCGAGTGGTAGAGTGCTCAGTCGAGTGAAGTGCGGTGCTGCTTGGCCTTTCATCATGTGCCACTAGATGGGCCGAGCGACTTAAACAGCTCGACCGAGCGACATGGGAGTGTAAGATGAGAGACTTGAATCACCAAATTTTAACAATCATATCGGATAGCATACATTGGTTGCCATATTGGCAACAGGGGATCATATCGCGCATTACATATACAAGTAGCTGTAAAATCCTTACTGTCATCTACGCAATAAAAATATCATGAATAGGAAAAATGGTAATGAAGGATAACATGTTTCTTGCTAATCTGCAAGTGGCAAATGTTAGTGTCTCACACCTTTCAAGTAATTAAAGTGGTTGTATAATTAAAAAAATTAGAGAGTGTGTTTAATCCCACATCGGTTAAAATAGTGGTCAGACATGTGGTTAACTATAGAAGAACTTACGATCCAAATAGGATTTATTCTTTTGGGGCAATATATGTTTCAAATATATTAGCCACATACATCTAAATCAGGTCTAGATTCTTTCTGTTTGGACCTGTCAATCCTACAACAGCAAGCAAGCAACTAGCAACATGCAGAAAATAGGATGGGAAAGATGTGGAAAAGGACACAGTATGGAAAAGAAGAGAAAGATGAAGATGGATATGGGAGGGCAGAAGTAACTTTGGTTGAAATATCACATCATCGAGAAAAATAGGAAGAAAGAAAAGTAGAAGCAAGAATAAAAAGAAAGCAGTAGCAACGATAGCAACATTAAGCATCTCATGACATCAAGCAAACGACAAAGGAAATGGAAAGAGGAAGAAGAAAAAAAAGGAGAATCGAGATCTATTTTCATGTAGCATTGTGTTGGGGGAGGGGGAATTTATTCGAAAAAAGTTCATCATTGTTGTCTTTTTCCATCAAAGATTTCCGTCATGATCCGATCAACGGTCCCAAACGCCACTCACTGTCTCTTTGGTTGTGCTCTTTTCCTTTTCCCATTTTATTTGGATCACCCTGTCTAGAGTATGAGAGGATAATCATGTAAGTAACGTTGGGTCAAATTTTTGACCCAGCCTGCTATATAACCTAAAGTAAAAAAAGGGGCCATACTGGGTGAAATACCGGCCAATACATGTCGGATGATTTATTAGTCGATATGACAAACATCAGCTAATTTTGGCATCAAAGGATACAAACAACATATTTCATCATATCTTATCAATAGGTGACTAAAACATGTATATCGGCCGATACCGTTGCTATTAAAGGTGTCTGGTATGTAGATTAATGTACTTCAACATGAAGTGAATACCATTTATCAGTATTGATGGCAAAAGCTGAGCACTCTAGCAGTACTCCATTTCTTTTATAACATGTAAGCACATTGGTTTTTTAAAATCCGAACAATAAGCGCGTAGTTATGTCCACTGGCACTAAGGTTGGCATTGGATTGGTTTTTAGTTGATGATTTCATATCCTCTACATTTTTTTTTCATACGTATGATATTTTAAGTTTTGATATGGTTTCAATATGCAGCATGTTTATTTTTAAATGTTTTAACCTTTTTAAAGGAGTTGAACAAGATTGATGCCTACACAGCAACTAAGCGTGATCCTCAGGAGATACTTGTCCACCTTAAGAAGAGATTTGGGGTGAGTTCCTTGCACACAGTCATATGTTCTTAGCTTCCATCAATCTGGGTATATAGTGTACCATAATTCATTAATTTCTCATCATTTTTTAACAGATTGAATGAAGCTTCTCCAGGCTTATTGCAGGTTCACCTATAAACTCTTACAACGTCATTTATTGTGCATAAATACTCATAGCAGAACATGTTTTGCTTCTCCATTTACTCAATTTCTTTTTTTCTTTTTTATGTTTCCTGTTTCCTTCCTTTTCAAATTTTTTTTATGATGTGCATGATACTAGGTAACTAACTGAAAGTCATTATGAACGTTCAACCAAGGAATACGCTTTCAGTCGATACCACTTGGTTTCAGCCGTTTAGTTTCGGTTTCAAAGAATGACGAGACGAAACTGCTCCTGAAACTCAGTTTCACCTGGTTTCAGTCAGTTTCGGTCGAAACCACGCTGTTTCGGTCATGATACGACCCTCCGAACGGGCTGAAGAGAGACGAACCAACCTCACGTCCAAGGAGCTGAACTGAGCCCAAGCCCAAAAGGCTCCATCAGCGGGTCCGGGATATCGCGGCTCGACACCGTCGCCCGATGCACTGTTGGCCTCCCGCACTCCGCTCCGCAGATCGCACCTGCCTTAACCACCATTGAAGGTTCCATCAAAGCGAGCGGGCGCGAAGGACGGAAGACACCATGAAGGCGTTGTCGAGCGAGATTCCTATAAGGGATCCAAAGAACGGGACGCTAATGGATCGGATCCTGAATACCCAAGTCTCAGGTATTCCATCTCTCAAGACCCTTCTTCCACCTTACATTTCTCCTCCATAACTCGGCTCGAGAATTCACACTTGGTTTCTTCGCGAACTGAGCCGATTCCACCGGGCACTTATCAGTCATCGTCTGACTTAAGCATCAGAGGGGACTTGGTCGGAACCAAGGTCCGACCCCCCGACGAGCTTTCTCTTTTGTGCAGATCGAAGGAGATATCAACCGGCCGAAACCACCCTTCGGTGCTCCTTTATTCGAGTCCGAACGCTTTCGAGTCCAAGCCCGTTCGACCGATCGTTTCAGGAAACCGTCGCTCTGCTGAAGCTGCTATTCGGCACATGGATGCATGGATCCGCGCATTTTCGTCCAAGCGTTCCCCGGATGTCACACACATCTCACGTGACCGCGACGGTCCCCGGATCTTCAAACTATCAACCAATGGTGAGAAAACACCCCGAAACATCTGTCGCCGTCTGTGGGAAACGACGAGTCTAAATCCACGTCAAACAAGCACACCGAAAATGGCACGCCTGCGCACCAAGGGACGGAGTAGCACAGCCGCGACAGCGCCCGCATCAGGTTCTGCCAAAGTCCACTTTTATGGCCACCAGATGCCCGTCCCAAACCAGGGAACCGAGCATCATGCGAGCAACGGCTATGGGCATAGACCGAGAGAAGACTGGAGATGGCCCTCAGCCCATTTGCTTTTCCGAGGAGGACCTGGAGGGGGTCGAGATGCCGTACGAAGACGCGATGCCGCACGATGACGCGCTGGTCATCTCGGCAGTCATTAACACCTCCCTGGTCTGACGACTGCTTGTCGACACGGGAATCTCGTGTGACATCTTATTCATGTCAACATTAGAGAAGATGGGGTTGCGGGCGGACGACCTAGAGCCCTGTTCGGATCCCGTAGTCGGCTTCACGGGACATTCTGCTTCGATCATAGGGATGATCCGCCTCCCAGTGACGCTCAGGGAGCCTCCCCACTTAATCACTCTAACGATAGAGTTCATGATCTTGAAAGTCGGGTCGGCTTATAACAGGATAATCGACTGGCCGCTCCTCAACGCGGCCGGTGCTATAGTCTCGACCCTCCATCAAATGGTCAAGTTCAGGACCTTGGAAGGAGTCGGGAGAATGAAGGGCGTCCCAGCGAAATCATGAACCTGCTACTAGCTATCCAGCCAGGAGTGTGACACGGAACAATATAACCCGATGGACCTTCTCGACCAGAGAGGGAGCTCGGGTTAACTCGAGACCCATTCTTGTCAAGAAACTAAAGACTATTTACGTCACCTGCATGGAAGGTAGGTTCGTGTCTATCGGATCGGAGCTTAACCCTGCCATAAGGGATGAACTGATCGGATGCCTGAAAGCCAATCTGGACATCTTCGCTTGGTCACCCGAGGACATGCGACATGCCTGGCGTGAACCGACGGGTAATCACTCACCAACTACATGCCGACCATAACTTCAAGCCGATCAGGGAAAAGAAGAGGAACTTGGGCAGCGAAAAAATGAGGGCCGCGACCGAGGAAGTTGAGCGCCTACTCGAGGCCGGATTCATCAGAGAAGTTTGTTACCCCGACTGGCTGCCAACGTAGTAATGGTAAAAAAAAGTCAAGCGGCAAGTGGTGAATATGCGTAGACTTCACTGACCTCAACAAGGCCTGTCCCAAGGACAGCTATCCGCTGCCCCGCCTCGACCACCTCGTAGACAGTGTCTTGGGCTACGAGCTGCTCAACTTCATGGACGCTTACTCCGGATATAACCAGGTTCAAATGGACCCGGAAGACGAGGAGAAAATGTCATTCATCACCGATCGTGGGACATTCTGCTACACAAAGATGCCCTTAGGTCTGAAGAACGCAGTAGGCGACCTATCAAAGAATGGTCGACAGAGTCTTCGGCTTCCAGATTGGGAGAAACCTGGAGGTTTACGTGGACGACATGTTGGTCATGTCCAAGAGCTCGGCCGACCACATCGTCGACCTCCGGGAAACCTTTGAAAATTGCGGAAGCACAACATTAGGCTCAACCCCACGAAGTGCACATTTGGGGTGAATTCTGGAAAATTCTTAGGCTTCATGATCACCAACCGTGGCATCGAAGCTAATTCAGACAAGATTGAGACTCTGATTAACATGAGAGAACCAACCACTATCGAGGAACTGTAGAGACTAAACGATCGGATCCCGGCCCTGGGGCGCTTCCTGTCCAAATCGGTAGAAAGATCGCTCACATTCTTCAGGGCCTGAGAAGGGCCCTTGCCGAGCCGGATGGGAAGAGAAAAGCCTAGAGTGGGACGCAAGCTACGCCCAGGCGTTCGTCGAACTGAAGCAGTACCTCCTCACCACCCGCTCCTCTCCAAGCCTAAGGAAGGGGAACCACTGAGCTTGTACTTGGCTAGCACCGGGAAAGCAATGAGCTTGGTGCTAATCAGAGAGGATACAAGGGTACAAAAACCGTTGTACTACACCAGTCGGGTCCTACGAGACGCGTAGGAGCGGTACATCCCCTTGGAGAAATTAGCCTACGCCCTTGTCCTCTCGACACGGAGACTCCGACTCTACTTCCAAGCCAACACCATCCTGGTCCTAACCAACTCTCAGCTCGAGCAAAACCTCAAAAGGTTTGATCGGATGGGGAGGATGCTGAACTGGGGGGTCGAGCTGAGTGAATTCGACCTCAGATACAAGCCGAGGACGGCCATTAAAGGGCAAAAACTGGCGGACTTCATTGCCGAGTGTACCATTGGCGACACAACGCCTCCCAACGGGACATACATGGACATGGTAACACCTCACCCATTATCCCTCTTTTTGACTAACAACATTCCTTATGATCGACCAGAGGACAAGGACGTGTGGGTCATCCATGTGGACGGGTCTGCAACCAAGACAGACATCAGAGCAGGCATCGTCATCCGATCCCCCGACGGGAACACCACAGAGGAGCCCTCCGGTTTGAATTTCCAGCCACCAACAACGTAGCTGAGTACGAGGCTGCCATCAATGGCCTGAGACTAGCCCGGGCACTGGGGGCAAACTCGGTGCGCCTCCTCAGCGACTCCATGCTTGTCATTAGCCAACTACTATGGGACTACGTAGCCCGAGAGGAAACCATGTAGTGCTACATGGCTTCAGCCAAATCCGAACTGTTGATTGAACCGGAAAACGCGCAAGGAAAGCACACCTTTCACTTCAATGTGTAGGAGCGTCAATGCAATATAAAATTTATAACCGGTGAGTATCGGGTCGGATCACAGGAAAGAGTCGTTTGAAATCGCATGTTTGGTCAAAAATGGATGCGGGATGGCGAGAAATCGCAAGCTATATTTACTGGTTTTTTAGAAGAGGAGAGAATGGGAGAACGACTAGCGGGGGCCACCTACCAACCCTACACGCTATGGACACGGGTTCGAGAGCTCAATCAAGCGAAGAGGCGAGCTTGGCATTCAACCAAACACTTGGCGTGTGGTATGGTGAAGGGTGTAGGAGGTCTTTCGAGGCATTCCTCGCTACGGAGCGAGGTCACCGCGGTGAGTAGTGTGCGACTAAGCTACTTGCCCACCACGGGTGGCTTGTTAGGCCTACCAATGAGTGACGACCCGGGTTTGGGTGCGAATCTCCCGCATGAACTCACAACCCAATCACAAAAGATGAAAGCCCAAGCACGAAATACGAATTAAAACATACCCAAGCATCGAATCAAACACACAAACACCATAGATTAAGAGGAAAGCATGTAAATGAAATCATTCATCTCTAAAATCATCCAATTACATACAATAACCCAAATCTAAGATACAAGAGAGAAAGAACGAAGTCACCCGAGGTGTCACTCCCGAGGTGGCGCGTTCGGCTCCTCCTTGCGCTCCTCCAAGCTCCGGTGAACTCCAAAACCATAGCCCTAAGATGAAGAATGAGGAGAGTGGAATCAGGGGAATAAAGAGGAGGAAAGCCCAAGAAATAAATCCAACAGTTCGGGTTTGGAAATAAGCCAAACGTGTCGGATTCTAGCCCAAACCCGTAAGCAATGCCCAAAGCAGCAGAAAATTTCAGCACCGTCACCCTGTCTTGCGAAAATTCTAGAAAAATCATCCGACCTCGGAATGACTCGTTCCAGGCGGCGATGGAATCGTAACAAAGTGTACTACGACTGAAAAATATCATTAGGCCGGAATATACACTGGAATGATAGCAGAGTTCTGCACAAGAGGGGAATAGCAGAATTTCCAGACCAGAAATTTTAAGCACAGTCACACTGTCTTCCAAAAAATGCAGTAAATTACTCCGACCTCCAAAAATTCTGGAAAAATATACGTTGGAATCGGGACTTCACGAACTTCAACTGAAAACTAATAGGAGACCAAGATGAGGATGTCAATAAGCTGTAAAAATTGTGTTTTATGCATATATAAATGATAAGCTCTAAAATTAAGTGATATCATCAAAATGCGTGTATCGAAGCCAAAATGAACACAACTTATGCACAAAATAACATCTAATGAGTGGTAAAATATGCAATATTGAACCCTAATCAACTGTCCAGGCTCGAGCACACCGAGACCATCCACATGCTGAGATTGGAAAATGCTCGCATAGACGCCCTCTCCAAGCTGGCATCCTCTTCCCTCAAAGAGTTGGGTCGCGCTATCTACATCGACAGCCTCCAAAGCCCCGGCACAGAGGGAGAGGCGCTAATGAACATCGACGGAGAACCTTCTTGGATGGACCCCATTGTGCGGTTCCTTGCCACCGGCGAGGTCCCAGCGGACTAGGAGGAGCGTCGAATGCTGGAGCGGAATGCTCTTCGGTACGTACTCCACGAAGGCGTACTATACAGAAGGCGCTGGACCAAAACCGACATCTTACCCTATCTCAAGTGCCTTGGACCGCATGAAGCGGATTATGTCATCCAAGAGGTCCACAACGGACTCTGCGGGAACCATCACGGAGGTAAGACAGTTGCAATGAAGATCCTAAGGTAAGGGTACTACTGGCCGACTCTGGCCAACGACTCGGTAGAGAACGTTCGAAAATGCTCGGAGTGCCAGAAGTTCGCAAAGTTCAGTTCGTTACCTCCAGCCGACCTTGTACCTATGATCAGCCACATCTCCTTCGCTAAGTGGGGGATGGACATTCTCGGCCACTTTGTTTCCGCGAAAGAGTAGGGAAAGTTCCTGATCGTGGCGGTGGACTACTTTACCAAATAGATCGAGGCCGAACCCTTTGCTACCATCACCTGGAAGAAGGTAAAGAGCTACATATGGAAATTCATTATTTGCAGGTTTGGAATCCCTCGATCCATCGTCACCGACAACGGGAAACAGTTCGACAACGTGGGGTTCAAAGAATTTTGTGCGGATTGGAAGATCAAACTCTTATTCGCCTCCGTGGCCCATCCCCAGACCAACGGGATGGCAAAGACCGCCAATAAATGCATCCTCGAACTGCTGCGTAAGAAAGTAGG